>BMAV01020333.1:21333-34670 GCA_019973955.1 Trichonephila inaurata madagascariensis | reverse complement strand
CATATGAATCTTTTACAAAACACTTCACGGAACTCAAAAACACGCTAGTGCTTCCCTTCCTATGTTGATTAATGGCAAACACGGCGTTACTATCTTTCTCCGAAACCTCTTCAGAGGGGTAAGCAGTAGGATTGAACACTCGCGCATCCGCATTTAACCTTGACTCTGTTGATGGATGGAAAGCATTCGACTTGTTTTGGTTTGTTAGAAAATTCGTATTTTGTTTTGGGAAATGTAACGAGACATGGTGCCTCTTAGCGCATAATTTACAAGGTTTGGCTTTACACTTCGACGTCGTACAACCTACTCTTAAACACAGAAAACATAGTCGCTGTTTTTTAACAAACTCAATTCTATCATTTACGGAAAGTTGTTTGAATTTTGCACAAAAAGAAATAGCATGATTTTCACAGCAATATGAACATTTTGTTTCATTGACATCGGACAAAAAAACACTAGTTACACCTTTTAACCCCTTTCTGTCGACGCCACTCTTAAAGAATTTATTTTGTCTGAAACCCATATTTAACTCATTTCTACTTGAAACTTTAGAAGACATAAACAAATCCAATTCACGACCAAGCTCTTATCTGGCTTGTACCAATTTTCGCACATTTTTATATTAATATAACTGGTCAGTTCTTGATCAAGGGAATTAATTATCTGATCGGAAACAATTAACTGGCATAACTCATTAAACTCACTAACGTTTCTCAGTTTACAATAATAATCAAACATTGCTTCAATTCTAGAAGCAAACTGAACATAATTCTCATTCGCTAGTTTTTGAGATCTCCGAAACTGATTAAGCAATACTCGAGGTGTTGGTTGAAATTGCTTTAATACTAACTGCTTGATTTTTTTCATAATTATCCAGTTCCTCTTGTTTAACATAAATCATTAAATTTCCCACCTTTTCTCCCAACATATTCAATAAAATTTCTGCTTTAAATTTATCCTCCACATTTTTTTTTGTTTTAAAAGCTTTTTCTAACGATTGAAAAAATAAATTAAATGCTTCTGTATTAGAAGGGATAGGTATTGTTAGAGTTTTGATACTTTTTATTAAGTTTTCAATATCAAATGGGACAGATTCGAAATGTTCACTTTTGGCTTGCGCAGGGGACAATTTACACCTTGCATTAGTTAACTCAAGCTCTTTTTTTAACTGTTCTAATTTAATTTTTTCGAATTCAATCTTAGCCTTTTCAGATTCTAATTTTAATTTTTCTTGTTCAATTTTAGCGTTCTTTTCCGCCAAAACACCATCAATTACACTTTGCAGAAACTCCTTATGTTTCAAAGATTTCACTACTCTCAATTAATTTTTTAATTCTATAATTTTTGGATTCTGGGGTATATCTAATCCCAGCTCCTCGGCGACCAGCAAAATCTTGTCCTTTTTAAGACTTTTAATTGTCGACATTTTAACACTTAACATTAATTTGATATCAAAGTAAGAAGCAATGAAATCGCTCTTACTTCGACTGATGAATAGCGCTGGACTCTCAGGAATCAGAAATATCTTCTTTGAAATAATTTTCTCCAAAGAAACACAATTTCACTTTTTAGTATACAGACACAATTTTCTCACAATCACCACACTCAGTTCTCCGGCTTTTACCGGACCAATGCTTTATTTCACTCCGTCGAAAGCTTAACTCATAACTCAGGACTCAATCACAACACAGTTTCTAGTGGACTGGTATAGTTTATTTCTCGTAACTTCTTTTTACATTCACATCGGAATTGCTGGGCATGCGCAGTTCAGGCAGCACTGTTGCGCTTGCGCAAACAGAAAAAATTACTTATTATTATTTTATTCATATTTACTCTAGTGTTATTAAAGTTATGCTATAATTGGCAACTCTTATTAATTTTTATTTCCATTCTTTTTATACTTTTGTTAAGTGCTACATTTCAGCCATTCACTTGATTTAAATCTGCATTAGGGTCCAGAATATGGCAATAACTTTTTTATTGCACTCAGATTTAGGGCGGGCTTTGCATTTGTAAGTGCAATTTTTAGGTAAGTTACCTCTATCTTGTAATGGATTTAGATATTCCTATCCATTATTTTCTATTGGTTTCTGCTCAGTGTTATTTACATAAAGGGGGAAAGGTTGGCTGGCCAAAAAACATGTTCAACCCCACTTTTATATAAATTATTTTATATATTAGCTGTCCTAAGTCAGTAATTTTTATGACACTGCAGCATCCATTTTATAATTTTTAATCTCGGTTACTCTTATGTCCTTCATTGTGTGATTTTCCTACTGTCTATGTGTTTTTCGAATGTGATTGTTTTGATGTTATCTCTTGTTTGTAGAGAATAAGCCTATATATATATATAGTATAGTTAATTATTGTAGAGACAGAAATCAATATAACATTAAAGATAAATGAAATTTAAAAAATATCATGTATTATAGAATTTTATAAAAACAGATAATAGAATTTTAAAAATTATGTGGATGCTGCAGTATTATAAACATTGCTGATTTATGGCTGACTGACATTGCTGACCTCTTATAGAAAGTGGGGTACAACAAATTTTGAGGATAGCCAACCACATCTCTCGTTCTTTTTACAATACTAAGCGAAGTCCTGTTGAAAACAATGGATAGAATTTCTAAATCCAGTGTTTCTCACACTGTGGGAACATTCATTTTAAAATATCATTTTACATTTTCGTAAACATTGTCGCGCATTTGGGTTACTTTTTTAGTTTTTTAAAAAATGAACTCGTTCAAAGAGCGGGTACTTCAGACAGTATAATTTTAATGTATCAGTGCTGCACAAGGTATTTTATAACTAATTTATTAATACTAAATTAAGAGCAAGTGTAATAAGTATTAGCGACTTCCATGGGCTTGTCTTGCAGAGGAAAGTTTTTCAAAGGAAGGTTTACGATTAGAAATTGACACTCTGAGTACATTTTCTATATTTGGCTGAGATCTATATTTTGTCTTGAAAGCAGCGACCGCATTTTACAATCTATTCCAATTTAAAAATTCGACAAAAAAAATAAAATATATATTTCTTAAAAGTTACATATATAAAATTTAATATTAATTTGTACGGTTTATAATTTTAAGATCATTTTTTAGCTTTAGCGTCAAAGTGCATTATTATTGCATTCAATACATTATTATTGTATAAGGGGGGCGCGATAAAAATTATGATTGAAAAGTGGGTCGCCAGTATTGAAAGTTTGAGAAGCACTGTCTAAATCCATTGCAAAAAAGGTAATTTCCCTAAACCTACATTCAAATATGCATAGCCTTCACCTAATCTGTAAACAGTGAACAAATTATTGCCAAATTCTGGACCCAAATATAAATTCAAAGCACAGTATTATTGGCTGAATTGAAGCATTTAGCAAAAAAAAAAAAAAATATTAGTACTAAAATAATTATATTGTACTTGTATAAAGATAAGAACTACATTTACTTGAGAAACTCTAAAATTGTGTGTTTGTATTTATATCTCTCTTGTGGAAAATCCTATTTTCAATATTCATTCATTCTTTTTATTTTTCTTATTGTTCTGTGTTCATCTCACGTGTAGATTTTGGCCTAATTTTCTATAAGGTTCTTTTTTTTTCTATTATGTCAGACTTTCTGATGAAGGGGAAGGTTGCATCCTCTAAAGCAACCCTATTTCACTATCATAAATCAGGGACAGTTTTAGAGATCATAATAGATATCCATTTTAGTCCAATGTGACTCTACGTTTCTTTACATTTTTAAATGCTCCATATTTCAGATTCTCAGATTCTTACAAAATTCTGTCCTTCACCAATCTTTGTTTAGTAGTATATTCTCTTATTTTATTCTTATACTATATATATATGTGTGTGTGTTCATTTGAGAAAAGAATCGAGAAGTTAGGAGTATTAAAGCACTGTCTCTGAAGCTATATGCATTTCAGAAATAGGCTTAAAACTTTCTATGCTTTTCCACTTTACTATTCACTTAAGAGCCCCTCTCTACGAAAAGAACAAATATAACTGATCCGCTTTTAAAAGACAGCTCCATCTTTTCTTTAAGCCTCCTACTCGTCATTTATTTTCAAAAATCCTCAAATCTTTTTCTGAGCTTCTAAGACTTCAAATTCTCAAAATGGATAATACCGCTAATGTAATTTTATAAAGAAGCACCTACTTTTTAAAAAATGAAAACTTTGCATCGACTTTGATGCCAGCCGAATCGTAAGCCTTCAAAAGCTCTACCTTCTTATAATCGCAATTGTTTCTTATTCAATTTTAAGAAAAATGAATCTCTCCATTTAGAAATTTATAGTGAAAGAAGCATTTTTCATTTCTATGTTATATTCTCTCAAAACTATTCTAAGGGGTTGCCATATTCAATTTGGGACCCATGGTCGGGTTTACCACAGAGTATCCCCCAGTGACTGAGGGTGACAACCCAAGGGAACGACATTAGTTAAAAATTTTATAAACAATATTACTATTATTATTTTGAGAATCTGCACTGGAAGAGATACATTAACAATTTTGAATATGAGAAATATGAGACATATACACAAAAAAAACATATAAAAGAAATATGAAATTAAAAAGGAAATTCAAGTTAAATTAAAAGCAAAGAAAAATGAAACAAACAAAAAAAAAAGATCCACTTATGTGTGAAATATTTGCAGCTGAAGATGCGTGCCACACCCGAAATCAAAACCAAGGAAGTAGATAATCCGATCCATGAACAAAAAGGAATTGAGTCCTTATTTTAAATGATAATATTTTCTTCATGACCATCGATTTAGTAAAAGACTATTCACAAGTTTAAATTTTTGCGTGTTCAATCACGTCCTGGTCACCATTTTAGTGAAAGAAGCATTTCTCATTTCTATATTCTTTATTTGTGGTGACGAAACACATCGTCTTAGCGTGTTTACATCTTGTGTTCTGTCTGTCGGGCAGACTCTCAAAACTATTCTAAGGGGTTACCATATTCAATTCGGGACCCATGGTCGGGTTTACCACAAATTCTTATATCGATTGTTTTGACAGATGAATGGTTGTAATATTCAAAGAGTAACTTTTCGCAAAAAGGAAAGTTACAGTCCCAAAAACGTCTTTAGAATATAAAAATAAAATTTGGCTTCAAATTCATATATTACTTTTTTTTTCGTTCATTACTTTTAAAAAATTGACTATACTCACGGTATCGTATGGTAAAGGTGTTTTGAAAGAAGCTAATTAAAAACAACTAGAACTTTTTGCATTATACTAGAATGATAATTTTGCTGTCTTATATAAATGTAGCTACACATTCATATGTATAGTTTATGTTTTGCTATGAAAGATCGTTTGTTATCATCAAACATATCTCAACTGCTGTTTGTAAGAAAATGCAACACCATGAAGGAATCATCAGAATTAAATAAAATTTAATGCACAAACGACTTGTATTAGTACAAACAAATGACGAAATTTTCAAAGCAAAAAAACAATATTAAGTGTCCGGAATCAGTATTTGGTGTAGCCACCACGCTCTGCAATAAGTGCTGCTATGCGACGTGGCATGGAGTCAAACAGATTTTGAATGTCTACTTGTGGAAGAGAATTCTATATTGCTTGTATGCGCAACAAAAGTTTGTCTTTTGAAGCTGCAGGACGCGGGTCATGAGCGAGACGAAGACCAACCAAATCCCACACGTGCTCAATAGGTAACATATCCGGTGAATAAGTTGCATGTCTTGTGCTGAATAGATGTCTCTAACAGTCTTTGCAACATGTGGGATCCGTGCATTATCCTGTTGAAAGATAGCTCCAGGGATGCCTTGAAGGAAGAGAACGACTTCGGGCTGTAGCACTTCACTGACGTACCTGTTATTATTGAGATTACCCTCATTCCGTAGCAATTTGGATCATCCATGATACGAAATTGCACCCCAAACCATAACTCCAGGTGTTAGGCCGCTGTGTCGTTCGATAACATACTCTGGAAGGCAGCGTTCACCGGCATTGCGTCTAGCATGAATGTAGCCATCATGGTCCCACAAATTGAAGCGTGATTCATCAGAAAAGATAACTTGATGCCAATCAGCTTGCCAGGCTCTGTGCTTATGGCCCATTGCAGAAGCAGCTGTCGATGGTTTGCCTGAGGGGGATCCTGTATAAAGGCCCCCTTGCACGCAATCCACGGTATAGCAGACGTCGACGAACTGACGAAGCCGAATGATAGCAGTAGACCAACGTGCTGCCAACTGCCTGAAGGAAGCTATACGGTCATTCACCGCCATGCGGAGCAGGTGTCGATCGTCGCGCACTGACGTCACCTTCCATCGTCCACTGTCGGTTTTTCGAGTTGTTCGGTGCTCATCAGTCCACTGCTTCCCAACTCGCATCACTGTGGAATTGTTCCGCAGCACACGAGCTCTTATTGTGTGATAGGAAAATCCTCCTTCCCGAAGGCCGATAATCCTGCCATGTTCAAATTCCGTTAGTTGTTGGAATTTCTCTTTTTTTCGTCGTGGAGGCATACTTAGATCTCACTAAACATTCGCCACTAACAAATAATCATTAACTATTTTCAACGTTCCGCTATAGCCCTCTATTTATACGCTTTCAGTATCAGTTAAGAGGGCGCTGCGCACTCCACGCATGTACGGTGGCTCTGAAACCTTACTATTTTACGTAACATCCTATAATTTATATTTTCTGCAAAGTTCATTTAATTCTGATGATTCCTTCATGCTGTTGCATTTTTTACAAACATCAGTGTATTTAATACCTTAGAGCTGGTATTCTTAAGCTAATGTAGTCCAAGGATCCCACTTTGAACAATTTTTTTCGTACCCCAACCCTGAGCATTTCTTGAGACTTAAATTCAGGCCGAAAAACCTAAGAAACGCTGGGTTATAATAAGCATGGGTAAAAATATATATATCTGGTTATTTTAATAAAAAGTCTTATGCTAATATAAAGCTGTGTGAACACTTTTATTAAGATATATAATACTTGTGAGAGAGAGAGGAACATAAAATGGTAAAAATAGTAGCAAAGATAATTTTAAAAGTTAAAAACTGTATTATATTAAATTCCTACAAGCATTTCTTCTTCAAATATTGGCCAAAATAGACCTTATTATGTTTTCTGTAAATGATTTTTATTTGATGAGATTTATATATATTGAAATCGGGGGGGAACCACACTGTCGGGATCTACACTGGCTAGTTTCATTCTGAGATTCGCTTCCGCATTGTGAGTTTGTGTTTCTATATTTTCTTTTCAATATAACTGTACCGAAAAATCTTTTTCACTTGAGGCGGCATCACTCATTTACTGTATAAAGTTGGCGCTGCCATTCATTTACCATATTGTATACAGCTTATCATACTGTAAATAGTTACCACTATTATAATTAAAGGAGTTTTGTATATATGTTTATGAATTCAAAAAATTACTTCGTTTGTCTAGTTTGGTTGTTTCATTTTACTGAGCTATATGTGAGAATGAATGCAATAACATAACCATTTATAAAAGTTTTAACTTTGAGTTAAGATACAGGGTATATCAAAAAGTGTGGAATCATGAATTAGAGATAAAGTATTTAACTCATTAAAAGTCTGTATAATTTGAAATGTGACCACCATGCACCAGTATACAAGCTCCATAACGAGTTGTTATTTCGTTTATGAGGGTATCAATAAATATTTGTGGTAACAAGGTCCATTCTTCTAAAAAGCATGATTTAAATTCCTTCCTGGAATGTCCAGGGAGGGAAGCTACGCTTAGAAATGGCTTTTCCTAAACCATCCTAAATATGTTCAATAGGATTTAGATCCGGAGACCTCAAGAGCCAATCCATATAGTGAATATCCCGTCCCTAATAAAATTCATCAATATCTCATTCATCATACTAAAATCAAATCAATTCATCAAATTCATCATCCATTTTCATCCTTAAAAAGTAGCCCAGATTCATAGCACCCAGAAAACCCTCATATAAGCTTCCAGGCTGTCATCCATATAGCATTGTGAGTTAACAGTACTCGCATCAAAAATGTACAGGGGTGGGCGGTTGCCCTACAACGTTATGCCGCCACACACAAGGAATCCTTTTCCACCAAATCCACCGATTTCTGTTACGTAGGACAGATAAAAGCGAGCTCCGCTTTCTCTACAGATGAAAATTCGACGAGAATCCTTTTGCTGGGGAATTTCGACTCATCACTGAAAATAACACGCCCCCATTTTTGTGGTGTCCACGACTGATGTTTTCAGCTCGACAAATATCCTGTATTTCTTGTTGGATGCAGTCAAAGGAACACGCAAGACTGGACGCCGGGCGTAAAGGACAGTCTCTACAAGACGTCTGTAGACTGTTTGCCTGAAAATTCTTCTTCCAGACACTGCAGTAAGGTTAAGATGAAAGTGAGGAGCTATTGACCGCCTATGTCATTGTGCGCTTAAAGCCGAGTAGCGATCCTGTGCTGTGTTGATGCTCTGTGGCAACCTTGGCTGACCTTCCTGGTGACAGTACCACTTGGTTGGGATTGATTCCACAGCCGGGAGACCACTTTTGAGCTACTTGTAACAATCGAGCCCCTTCCATTTGAGACTGGCGAGCTTCAAGCCTGCCAACGGTTCTCCATCTCAAGGAATCATCTAAACGATTATGAGAAGTCATCCTCAATGCTAACAGGTTAACTTGTTTATTTTAATGCAGTATTCACAAAACTGCAGGAAAAATCTGATATACATCTGGTAACTCTACAAAAACTAACGCTAAACAACTTATTTTCCTAAACTGGAGGTTGATATTGTACTACCCGTAAAATGTATAAAATACAAATTCTGGAAGTTTTTCTTTGGGCAATTTAAAATTATGACGAAAAATCTGTTTGTGACCTTAATTTTTAACATGAGTGTATTATATATGGTTTCAGCTATGTGAGTAGTACACGCAAATAGTTAATCACAAGACAATAAATCTCCTGTGTTTTATATTTTTATGCATACTAGTGCTCAGGACGTGAAAAGAGCTGAGGCATCGTTAGCAGTCACGACTGTAGAGCTCTATTTTTTTAAAATACTTTTCACAAAATTTAATTAAAGTTTAACACGAAGAAACGTTTTAAATTTCTTCCAAATATAAGGACTTTCGAAGGATATTATGGATTTCGAAGGAAGGTTTAATGCAAAAACAACCACATTGTTAATTTATATAACGTTGGAGATTAAATTTTCAAACTTCTTGAAAAATTTTCTGTGCCATTAACCCCGCCCATGCTTAATTCTGGAATCTCACGTTTAAATTAATAATTATAATTGACTTTGTCCTTGCATATAAAAGAAATTCAATACTTTTTAATCTATATTGACCCTTGAACATGTAATAAAATACAGAATGTGTTTTTATCACTTCTGTTGAGGATTTTAGCTAATGTCTTGTCTATTCATAAGTATTCTCGAATTCATGTATGCAAATGAGTAAACGTTGCTGGAAATCACTTCAAGAAGTGTCTTCCCACAATATCTGAAAAAACTTGATATTTTTTTTCATTTTAGAACTATGGTCGGAAATTGTATGCATGTAGACAATGATTATGATATATTCAGAGATAATATGGTGAAGTTCGAACCCTGTTTATGAGTAGTTCATCGCATGTATTCATAGAAAATAAATTAATTACAATGAAATATACACGGTGTGGCCCCGAATTCATGGTAAAAACTTTAAGAGTGGGTACAGGACATTGTAACAATCATTTATTTTATAAGAATCGATGGGCGCGGTGAGGCACAAACACGAAAAATGAGACGAGAGGAAAGACAAAGCGTTTATTGAAAGCACCGTTGACGAGTGTAATGTTTTACAATAATGGTTCGGCGCATGAGCTATGAAGTCCAACTGCAGCGTACATTGCTATACCACCCACTGACAGTTGGAGAAAATAATTTGCTGGATTCAAAGCTTGTACTCACTGAAAATGGAAGAGGTGCAAGCGATTTTCATTTACAAACGGTCTGATGACTCATACTTACGTGATGAGCAGCAGCTGCTGTATTTGACTCGGGTCTATCTTTCACTACTGGTCTTCCAGGCTTAGACCTTCGTCGACCAGCATCATATCTGGTGACATGGAACGAACATGTTTCACGAAATTGATGATGTAACCGCTGAAAAATTCTATGATCCGGCATTCGTCGATCAGGAAACTAAGCGTTGTACGTTTGCACGGCTGTACATGTAATGCCTGTCTGAATTTTCGGCATACGTAATGTCTCCCATTGTAGACGTCAGCACGATTGCGAATGGCACTTTTCTCTTACTGAGATACATCATGTTGAATGGTGGCTAGACATCTACTGCCTCCTACCGGCAGCGCAACCAATCAGTAACTCCATTTCTCTTTTCTTTTATTTCCCCTGTCGGCGCGTCACTTGCGTCCATACATTCCTATACAATAAATGCTTGTTACAATGTCCTGTATCTACCCTTAAAGTTTGTACCATGAATTCGGGACCACCCTGTATATAGGATTAAATATATTCACAATATAATACATCAAAAAAGGTTTTTTGTTAGTAAAAATATACATTTGGTCTCACGAGGATATTTATGTACTTTTGAATATGAATATTAATTTTGTTTACACAATATTTCTCTCTTTTCAAGATTCTACCTCATTAACTCGCAATTAAAATACATCACAGTTATTTCACTGTATACAGGGTATCCCAGGATTATTGCGTCAAACTTTAAGGGGAGGTAGGGGACATCACAAGGATTCAGATTTGCATAGGTCAGAAAAGTCATGGGAAAGTAGTATGACGGATACAAAAAAATGAAGAGACAGAAGACTGAGATTATGTGAAATATTTAATGGTCAAAGCTAGGTCATGCTGGGAGTTCACGCCACCCGTGTCCCACCCTCACTATGCCTAAGGTCTCGTAATGATCCACATTCACACAAATTGTGACATCCGTCGGTGCAGTGCTTGTCTCTGTGGATACCTTTCGAGATACAATTCTTCTGCTGCTCGTTCATTTTCTACTACCGATTCATAAATCAGGTGTATATCTGCCAGCTCGGAGCTCGTAAAACATTTTATACCGCTTTGCGGGCGATGACAGCTCAAGTTGTGAAGTTGCCCCCCTCAGGTGCCCTTCTCCTTTATTATCAGCTTGAGCTAGAGGTGCAGGATTAACGAAAGAACTAGAAGTTGCTATGATCTTAATTTGACTTTATTAAGATTTTAAAACTTAAACATCTAATAGATTAGATAATAATAATATGTGTGCGAGAATCTACGGTGGCAAAACACACAGTATATATATATGTAGGATATCCCATTTGTAAAAAGTTAGATCATATCCTTTACCGAGGTCGGCGATTATAATCAAAACAGCATTCCACATCAACGCCATCTAGCGTCCCTTTAAAAACGCCGACATGAACCTTTTTCGCCAGAGGCCCACTAACACTCGTCGAGAAACGTCGTATATTTCGCGCGCCAGCGCACTTTCGTCCGCGCCAGGCGGTAAATCTTAATAGCACCATAACGAGTTCTATCGTTTCGTCCGCACCAGGCGGTAAGTCTTAATAGCACCATAATGAGTTCTATTTAATCTCAATTGCCTCCCTTAAAGTAATGTGATCTAACTTTCCTATTCTTTTGAAATATTCCCCATGTAAATACTCCTCTATAATTCTTAATAGATTATTTAGTTTTTAACTAGTTTCTTTCTTGAACTATGTTGTCTATTTTATTTCAAAATTAACTAATACACCCTAAAAACCCCTAGACACCACGCCATAAAAACCCGCCATCTGAAGAATCCAATCTTTTTGGAAGATTTCGGTTGGATTCCTATACAGAAATAATTGGGGGATCGCTCCGGGATTGATTTAAAATCTTCTTTTCCTAACCTTTTTTGAAAAAAAATTGGCTTAACGCTCAAATTGAAAACGCTGACTGAAATGTAAGCAAACGGTTTGCCTCTCATAACCATAACATACTAACATTATAGCAACAGTGTTCCTTTATGTAGTTACTTCGTCGTACAAGCGCTTTGATGAAATTTCAGTGAGTCCATTTCAAGCTTCATCTGCAGAACTCAGCCAAGAACTTTCAATTACGTTTTAAACAACTGTATCAGGTACTGTGTTTTTTATTATGTTCTTCATTAAAAGAAAGGAAATCTCTAAAAGAAGAATTTCAGAGCCATCGTCATGCTGTTAATAACAAAATTGTGTTTGAATTTTTAAAGTATATAATTCATATGTTTAAAGCATAATGTTTATCTTTAAAATACTATTATTCTATGTGTGCATATTTAATCGCCCGTATTAAATTCTTTGCAAGTATATCTTTTAAAATATTAAGGAAATCGATGAATATTCAAGTTATTAATATTTGTGTAATGAATCTATTTTATGTGTTTTAATGAAGAAATGCTCTGGTTGTGTTGACCTTGACCGGCGTTTGCTCATCAAGAAAATCTCGATTGCAAAAAGTTTTTCCCCACAGCTGTTGTGTAATAAATTAATCATTTCCTGTATTTTGAGAAGAAATTTCACTGAATTATTTTGCTTTTCATTTAAACATCGTTCATTTTCATAATTTATTGATAAAACATCCTAGATGATCCAATTTTAATGGTGTACTCTCTATCATTCAATATATGAATATTTTGAGTTCATTTTTGACAGAATTATTATGCTTTCTATTGAAACGTGTGCTTATTATTAGAATTTTATGATGAGATAGATCCTGAATGATTTTATTTTATTGGTGTAATAATATATATATATATATATATGAGCTTTTTCCTTAAGTGACTAACTTCTAATTGTTTCGTTTCGAATGATTAAATTCTTTTTCATTTTATAATAAATTTAATCTCAGTTTTTTTTAAAACAAGATTTACTTTAAGTTATTTTTACTTTCAAATTCTTTTTGCATTTAGTATAACAAAAGGAGACAACTGATATATTAAATGTTTTTATAGAAGTTTTTTTTTTTTTGTTTAAATTAATAATTGAAATTCTTTAATTATTAGTATTACACGTTTTAGCTCGCACTGTTGTTTTTAAACATTATTGGTCTAAAATATTTTTAAGCGTAAAAGTTTTGAGTATTTCATTGCATTTTTAATGTATTTTGGTGCATTACAATTTTATCTTAAGAATTTTGTTAATTGAAAGCGAGATTTGCTATACTATAGTGATACCATTGTTATTGTTGGAACGCGTGACAGTTTAGTTAATTCTTTTAGTTACTAAATAAAATTAAATTTTAATTTTAAAATGGCCTATCTCGGCAAAGGTCGACGTGAAGATTTATTCGTCTTAGCCACAGA
>BMAV01020333.1:939-14205 GCA_019973955.1 Trichonephila inaurata madagascariensis | reverse complement strand
TATAAAAATTAGAAAATATATTCAAATATTGATTCTCCTAGCTGTAGGAGCTACAAACGCTCGTATAAATTCCTTTTTATTTAATTTATCCAAAATTTCGCTCTCTATGGATATAATTGACAAGTCCGATAATCTGTCCCGCGCCATGGTAGATTGCAAGTAGTTTTTTTTATAATTTTAAGTTTTGAAAAAATTCGTTCTCCAGTAGCCACCGAAACTGGCAGGGTTAAAGAAATCTGCAAAGCTATTGCAATATTTGGAAATGAATCGATAAGATTGTTTTTATAAATATAATTTAAAACATCAATCGGTGACATATCCTCTTTGGTAAAACATCGCAAAGATTTTATTTCTTAGAACAAATTTAATCCATCAATGTCCTTTTCATTAACATTTTTAGTATCCGTTAATTTTTGTTCTAATTCTTTACAGTGTTTTAAAATTTCATTTTTACTCCAGTTTTTTTAAATTAGGTATATAGTGTATTACCTTGAAGTAATTGTAATGTTCTTTTAATTGACTGAATCTTTCAGTAAATGAAGAAATAGCAGTATCTAATACTATATTGTAAAATTTAACCTTAAATTTTTGTCTTAGATTGTTGATTGGTTCTTCGGTTTACTCATCTTGAAATAGTTTTTTCTTAAACCTGCTTCGACTTTGTAGACAATCAGTATCAGTTCGTATCGGCAATCAAAATTTGTTTTACACAAATGCAAACCAGCAGAAACGAAAACAAAATTAAAATTAAAATAAAATTCCATTTTATTGCTTAGAAAATATAATTATTGCAAAATTGCAAGCGTATAATCAACAACTTTTATTTAAGTAACATTAAATAAAAAACTATAAGTATTATAAATTTTGGCACCCCCTGGCCCAGGCGCCCTTGTGCGGTGAACAATTTTGTCACCCCCACGCGGTGGCCCTGGGCGTTGACTTGTAGATAAAAAGTATTGGGAAATTCCCCCTTTCCCCGAAGGAAGGGGGAGAATTTCCAATCGAGCACATCATCCCAGTATCATATGACCACTATAATGCCTTGAATATGAACCAAAGGTTATTTGCTCCTGAAGGTACCCTAAAGTATGATGCCGCATTCTCACGCTGCGAGGTGTTCCACAGATGCCGTCGTATTAGACCTGTCAACATGTTGGCGCCACAGTCGTACACAATTAAAGCCATTGGATAAACAGAAGCATGACTTGTCTGGGAATACACGAAATTCTGTGTCACTATGCAATACATGTTGCTCTAGCTCGGAATCATTGCACACGGAATCTTCTGTACTTTGAGGTCACCATGGATGAAAGCTGCTAGCAACCAATAAATTAGTAATACTTCTGATCGACATGGGATCATCAAACGTGTTTTATACATGCTGTAACATAGCTTACGGGATCACCACAGTAGCATCTATCATGACACGCATGTTAATGTCACTCTGGTACGGGTGTCACAATCCCGAGGTACCCTAGTGATCTTTTCCTTTTCCTAAGGGATTTACTATCTTTGATAAACACGGGTGTCACGACCCCGGGGTACCCCAGTGATCCTTCTCTATTTTCGACCCTCCATCTTGTCATTCAATTTTTTCTTTTCCCGCCCAGACCACAGACCTATGAATGTTTGGCGCAGTATAGCCAAAACTGGCTCTTGCGCCATAAAACACCAAACTCAACTCAACTCAACTGACCGCACCGGCACCCCTGAAACTTGGTACATTTCTTTTTCCAACCATCTTTGTGACAGCCGGTGCAACGTGGACGCGTGTAGGTGGGTGTCAGCGGATATCTGATTTCTGGACCGCAGCCTTTTTCAATCCGTTAGCGGCATCCGGGCATTTTCTGCTATTACGCGTGCCCTCTGAGACAAGAAAAAAAATCACAATGATTTCCCAGGCCAAAATAACGAAACGGATATCGGCTATTGTTCAAGCGTTTTATTTTTATTTCGCTGAGCGTATGCTGGAGAACTGCGCATTTACGTCAGTTGCATTATCCGATGAGGTACATCTACCCTGAAATTGCGCAATTTTTTCACCACTTCTTGGGGCTGCATTTTCAAAGTCACGTAGTTTACTGTGATTTTACTCCTCATTAAATGAAATAAAACTTCAAGCAGAAACATTTACATGACGCTCCTTGATACATGATTGTTTGTATCACTATTCTTCAACTATACGTCGTAGCTTTTGTTCTGTCTTGATTACACATAAAGGTAAAAGTCTATAATCAGATCTAAGATTTTACATTTAACCATTAAATAATTTTGCTGAATTTATCAATTCGATGACGAATTTCTGGAATATATGTACTTGATTGTCGTGAGCTTTGAAGATTTAAAATTTATTTATTCTTCAATGGGATTTTCTCTAAATATACATCATTCACGATGACTTCCATTCAACCGACATATATGGATTTCAGTGAAAATAATCTATATGCCTTCCCGAAGTTCTCAACGTGCATTAATCATTAGCTATTTATTTGGAAACGCTAAACATCAAATATGCGATTAAAAGCGGAATTAAAATTTCTATGAAAAATAAAAACTCCTAATGCTAATTGTGTGATTCTAAGAAAAAATGTTACTTCTTCTTTCAAATGGGCTGCATTTTGGCAGCTAAGCCTTTGCATTCACCGAAAGTCCCCTAGAGTGGAAGCCATTTCATTGGGGGCACCATCTAGTGGCGGCTCCCTCGGTGTTCTAAATATTGCCGTCATTTCAATTTGCCGATAGTACCAGAGCCAAATTGATACTCAAGGGTTTTTTTACATGCTACATAATCATATGACATGCGTGACTATGATTTTCACATCTAGAAAATCTATCGACTCCCAACTGGGATCGAACCCAAAACCTTGGGTTGACGAGGTGGGCACGCTATTTCTAAGATACGAAGAAAGTTCTAATTAATTTAAATAAGATAACATAATATATTATTTTTCATAAAATAATGTGTAAAAAAATCCATAAAGCTAGCTTCTAGTAGTAACATTTTGAAAGTATTAATTATTACTAACATACACTATTTCGATTGATAAATGTATACAAACCTGAAATATCAGATCGAGAAGATGTGTTTTGAACAGTTTGATCAGAAGTAGATTTGTTCATCTGTGGAAGAAAAAAAAAAAGTTTCATATAGAATGTCATTTAGATTTTGTGATCCATTACCTACACAAAATCAATCAATCTTCTTAAGCGATTTACGTCATAAAGGCATTTTAAATAAAAGATAAAATTATTTTATTTATTAAACTACTCACAAAAGTTATTTCTAGGGATTTGCCTTGAGGTTTTATTCCATAAGTTAGTTGACATGTGTGGTTTTCTTGATTCAATCCAAAAGTGTGTGTGATTTTTGTTGTACTGATAATTAGGCACTCCTGATTTGTTAATAAAAAAATACTTTAAAAATATTTATACGCTATTAAGCTCACAAATAATAAGGCAATATGGCACAATGCTCTCGGGATTATAAAGGAACTTTTACAGAAATATTTACAGTAATACCTCGAACTACGCGATAAGTGGGACTGAGTGATAACCGCATAAGTCTCGAATTCGCGTAAGTCTCGATATAATTTCGCATATAAATACATATAAATTTTCTTTAGTTGGGGCTGGAGAAAAAAGAAAATGATAATATTAAGAAATAAAAATGTTTAGTAAAATCTTAGATTATAAAAATACAAAATCTCAAACCGCAATCATTTTGAGGTTTCTTAAAATCTAACAAAATAGTCTGCCGGCTTAATTTTTTTTATTATTATTATTTTTTCTCCCTCTAAATTTTCTTGCAGTATGGTAATAATTTCTTTATTCTTTGTTTTGTTGAAAAAATACTCTCTTCGCTCTTCGTTGTAGTGTATATTTTCTAAAATTTGTAACCCTTTTTCAATTAAACTGAGGCAGGGGTACTCAACCTTTTTTCCCACCGGGCTGCATACACATGATACATATTTCACGCGGGCAGCATACACGTGACAGTTATTTCCTGCGGACCACAACATGCGAATAATAGATAAAGCAGACTATAAGACCAAAGCAACATTGACAAACAAAATTGATCAAAATATTAAAATTCATTTTTGGCTTTTATTTTAGTACTATATTAACTTTTCTATCGAACACACACACAAAAATATTTATTTTTATGAATTTTTACTGAGTTATGGGATAATTTCTATTTTCTTTCATCTATGACCAAAAGCCTCTTGCTTACATTCTACTATTAAAATAAACAATTGATAGCAAAATTGATACATTTGATTGCTTGATTGATAGAATTTCCTGTTAAATTTTTGTACATTGTTCTCCAATAATTGAATTTCTTTGTGCAATGGTCCATGACCGGGCCACTCAAAAAAGCTTGGCGGGCCACATGCGGCCCGCAGGTTGAGTATCCCTGAACTGAGGCCTTCTGTCAAATTCTCAACCGTCATTCGATCTTTTGATTGAACTGGGTCTGAAAACTCAAGTTCTTCAATGTCTTGCCCTCACTCATGCATTTCTATGAGCTCATCCATTGTCAGCTCCCAATTGTGGGGATCCAACAGTTCTTGAACGTCTTCACTATCCACTTCTAAATTTATTTGCTTAGCAAAATCAATAACTTCTTTAATCACATTACCAATTTCATCAGGCTCTGACACTGATTACACTTGAGTTTCAATGATGGAGAAAAAAGAAAAGAAAAAAAGACTAATCGACGAGATTTGAAAATCGCGTAAGTCGAGTTATTATTATATATATTCAATATACATGTAATATATAGGAAATAGTATTAAATTAGTTTCACAAATAATTAATTAAAACCTTATAAATTTTCAATACATTTCGATTGCAAGAGATGGCGGGTGAAATTGCATCCGTATTCGCAAACTGTTTTTTTTTTTTTTTTTTTTCTTAAAAAATAACCCTCCGAAACACAAAAGAAAAGCGGTTTACTCATTACGCGATCTTCGAAACTATAAAACTTGCAGACTTGAAATTTGGTATGAATGTTTCTTTTGTTGAGTAAGGATCTGATAAGTTTTGCGGAAATCGTCTCACACAGTGGTATAAAAGACAAGATAACATTTAAATATTTACTGACAGAAGAACTCGGGAAATACCAGGTAATTCAGCTTTATTTATTTGAGCTTGCATTTAGCTAAACCGTTCTTTCTATGGAGTTAGCTTCGTAAATCACTTAAAATAATGCGAAATATTAATTAAATTTTGTTCTGTTTTTCTGCATATCTGTTTTGCTTGTTTGTTAAATCTGTTGTGGCTCAAACGTTGGTGAGATGTGGACGTTTGGTGAGTGTGTGCCAGCTCAAGTGCCTTCCTCACCAATTAAACGAGGTTCAAAATTACGAGGTCCATCACCAATCGCTCTTGTATTGATTTAGAGTGTTACGTTAACATAAACACATGAAATCAGTAACACACACAAATATACATACATACACTCACGCAAACATTTATTAATTTCTCACAGTTTCCAATTCGCAATTTAAATATCATACTCACATTAAAAATAATTTTGAATACATATTTTTCTTTCCAATTTCAGTAACTCTTAACCCTCTCGCTGCGCATCCCGCGATTTCCATTGGCAAAGTACACGTAGCAGATGTAGCACTACGCAGTGAGAGGGTTAAAATATGTACTTTTGAATTCAAAAATCTTAATATTTTACACACTGTGCATTATGTTTTTAGTATGATACATTAGAATGATGTTTTTTCATTATTTTATACGTTTCATTGCCAATATTAACTTTTCATCCACCCAGTCTAACTTCTTATCCTTTTTTAAATTTAATGTGCTGTTCAGTAAAAATTTCGGAGATAATTATATTTTAGTAAGAAAATAAGGATATAAATAGGATTTATTTACCTGTAAAAGAGGAAAACGATTTTTTGCACAGCAGTTTTCAATGGGATGTGTGAAACTTTCTGCGATGAATTGCTTTCGTCCAAGTATTATAACTTTTATAAATTCATCAGTTTTTTGGAAATCTCCCTGAGAAATACCTGGTTGCACAAAAAATCAAAATTAATTGCTTTATGAATTGCATTTCATCATGATCATCATCAGATTAAATACAATATTCTCTCTCAACCTTAACTTATTACTATTTATATTATTTTAACAGTAAGACGCTATTTTATAAAAACACATCAGTTAATAAAAACATTATAATCAACATAAACTTCAAATAAAAAAATATGTAGTATTTGCTTAACAATTTTGTAACATAAAACAAACACAAATTTGCATTATTATATAAGAAAACAAAACAAAACAAAATTGGTTTTAAAATCCTCAGATTATTTCCAGTAGATACAACAATTGTATTGGACGTCTCATAATTCCTTAAGTAGTTTTAACAGAATATGATTATTTATGCTTTATTTCTTGAAAGACTGCTGTAATTTTACCTAATTTCTATACTTATGTACGCTTTCGTGTTGTACCAAAAAGAAAGATCTCATCAAGTTTTATACTAAGCCCTTTGGTAGGAAGCACAGTATAATGGAAAATGAGAATTAAAGAAATACGAGTGTTTCCATCCTTTCCCAAAATATGTGTTCAAATAAAGTATGTTGATAAACTGTCCATTAATCTTCAAGATCTAAATGATTTATTTTCTGTTTTCTCATTGCTATATCTGCATTGTTCAAAACATTTAATTTCTCACTAATGAACACTAATATAAATTACGAAAAAAAAAAGAAAAAGAAAAAGGTAAATACATTAACACAATGATAATCAGAAAACTTTTATTTTATTGATGTGAAATGTATCCATTGAAGGTAACAAGGTTAGAGAAAGTTTATATATTTAAAAAAAAATAATAAAAATAATTTATTTAAATACACTGCTGTGTGTGTGAGTGGCCACACAAAATACAACACCAAGAAGGACCAAAGATATCACAGCAAAATTTATTAGGCAGATAACATATTGTACAAAGATCACTACCGTAGCTAGTCCTGAGTCGGCCCCGTATCAAAATTTCTTGCAGGCCCTTTTGGTGGGCTGTCAACATTTTACGATTTATTCTTGCAAATTTTGGGGCCCCTGAAGGTTGGAGGCCCCGTATCATTGATACGACTGATTTGGCGGTAGCTACGCCCCTGACTAAGATCAAACGATAAAAATTGCAGCCTCTTATGACGTGGGGATGATGATAAAATCAGTAGTTAGTGTAGCCACCATTGTTGGCTATAACCGCTGCCACACGCCTCGGCATAGAATCAAAGAGGCTTTGGATGTATCCTTGGGGTGAACAGCAGTCTATGCGGCTTCCATATATTGTCGTTGATCTGGTGTAACAGCGGGCAGTGTACCCCGGGCCAGTCGTACTGCAAGCATGTAAAGATCGTCAGTGTGTGTGTAATTTGTATCGTAGAATGTAAGCCGCATAGCGGCAAGCTCGTATCTAATTAAACATTACTATACTTAAATTATGTCATGGATCAACTTATTGTGGACTGTCTACCTCACTTGGATACACACTAATTTCGCTTCGTTATTTAGGAACATTTTCGTTTCGATAAAATTATGGACATTTGCTTCGTTTATAGTTCGTGACACAAAGACCGCACGTTTTCGATTGGCGATAGATCGAGGAAACAAGCAGGCCAAGGAAGCAGTTCAATCTGATGAATAAAGAAGAACAATTGAACATTGCGTGCCACGTGTGGTCACGCAGTATCCTGTTGAAATATGGCTGATGGCAAGCGCTGAATGTATGGAGAACCACGGACTCCAACACCTCAGAGATGTAGCGCTGTCTGTTCAGTGTACCGGCAATGCTTACTAGAGGGCTGAGGCAGTGAAATCCAATACCACCTTAAACCATGATACCGGGTGCAAGACCAGTGTGGCGATGCATAACGCAACAGCTCAGTAAACTCTCACTACGGTGTTTTCAAAATCGAATCCGACCATCATGATGTTGCAGGCAGAACCGGGATTCGTCAGTAAACACAATGTCGTTCCATTCCATTGTCCACGTCCGCCGTTCATCGCACCATTGGCAGCGCAAATGCCTGTGGTTTCCAGTCAAGGGTACACGAAGCAATGGGCGCCTTGCAGACATTCCACTCTGCTGCAAATGGCGTTGAATTGCATGAGAGGACACCGAATGATGCGTAACAGGCTGAATCTGTTGTGCTATGGTTCGTGATGTGGCTACGCGATCCATCACTACTATGCGCATAACCCACCTGTCACCACGGGAAGTGGTGCGACGAGGTGGGTACGATCGGCCCCGTAGGTCCGTCGTTACCTCCTGCATCCAGCGATGACAGATCCGCATTATAGTTGCTGGGTTTCGTCCAACACGTTGACTGATTTCTCTGAAGGATAATCCGCAATCCCTATAGGCTACTATTCTTCGTCAATCGAATTAAAAAAATTTGTTAGAAAACGCTCGATGTCTTACATGAGGCATAGGTAAACAAAAAAAACGCTCGCAAAAACAATTGTCATACTTCAGATCGCCAATATATCCTCCCCTTATATAACGCTTACACGTGGCGCTACGGTTGCCCGTGATGTGTGTGAGTCTGCTATAATGTTAATGATCTGCACATTTCATCGCCCCCAACGCGTGTTGTAAATTACCCATGTTTTGCATTTTGTGTGGCCGGCAATGTATTACGAATTTTTTAGTGTAATGTCCTAATTTTTCTCCAGACTATCAAAAAATTTTCACCGAAATAACTAAAATTTTATAATGATGCAAAAGAGTTATTTATACTATAACCTACCGCGTTTTCAAGACTTTTAAATAATTAAAGATTTTATTCTATTTATTCATTTTTAATGAAATTTTTTAACGGATTTGTGCAGTGTATCATATATAAGTTAATTATCATTCCTTAAAAAATTGCAACTTAAAAATTCATTTTAACAAAAAAATTTAACACTGACATTTAGCTATGTATTTGAAATTGAATTAAACAACAAATTAAAATATACTGTGAATATATTTTCCCAGTGTACAGTGATGTTTTGTGTGTGTAATTTGACAGGACTTCTTTAAAAAAAAAAAAAATACTCTGCTCTTATTTGTGGGTGAAATAAGATCCATTCATTCAGTATTAATGAGGTTTGGATTTTTTTTTTCCAGTTACTTTGACGAGGAAAAGAAAACGCAATGCAAATTTAGGAAACTATTTTAAAATTTTCATCTGGACATATTAGAATGACCTTTCATTAAAAATTTACAAAGAACCAAATTAAAATAGTGAGTAATCCTCCTGTTTGAAGGACAATGTAACATGAAATTTGTTGCTTTGCATGTTTCAAGTCAGCTAAAATTCAAAGTAAAACATTACAAGAGAAAAGAACTAAAAGGGAATAATTATAAATTAAATTTAAAAACTGTCTTACCATAAGCATATTCAAAAGTTGCATCATCAATAAGATTGCCATACTTTCTCCTAAGGTAAACTGTATTTCGAAAGTCCTTAAATGGAGTAACAAGTTGCTGATCAAAGGGCATGTTTCTTTGATTTATAATAGATTGATTTGCTTCCATTCCATCAGGATTACAATTCGTATAGTTTTTTGGTTCTTTAAAGTAAATAACTGTAGGTCTAGAAGAAGCTGCTGTGTGAAATTCTTGATTTTGATGAATTACTGGTTTTTTTGCTATTGGTGTCATTTTCGGGAATCTTATCTCTACATTTTCTCTGTTGCTGAGTGGCATATGAGGTATTCCTACTGACATGGGAGTTAATGTTAATATCGGAGTACTCTTGGGCTTTCTTCCTCGAGGTTTACCATGCTGCATTTTCATGATATGTGATCTGAAGTATTCAGAATCTACACACTCGTTAGGCATAAGATTCCAAACCGTCAAGTCATTTCTTTGTTTTGCAGCTAATGGGGGCTTTCTTATTGATTTTGAACCTAGAAAGAGAGTTTTAAAAGGATTAAATTTATTAATCCAGAGAATAACTGATGGACTGGAATACTAAGTTCTTGTTCATAAACAAAGTATACTTTGCTAATGATTTTCTGTGCAGTAATTAGATTGATATTTACTTCTATAATTCAACGCCCGTATAACATTTCTACAATCATAAATTAAAGTTTGCAAACATTAAATTATTTCTTAAAGCTTTTTTTTAACTGTTATATATGTTTCATTATTAGTAATCTAAGATAATACAAAAATGTACACATACTGAATGTAATTTTCAACAGCTTTTAATATGCTTAAGGGATTAAATATTAAAATCTACTTCTAACATCATTGGAATAAATGAATCATCCAAGTACAAAAGTTGAGTTCGAAAGGTTATTTGACCCTCCTTTTAATCATTTTTCTATTAAGATTAAGTTGAAACGAGTATATTAAAATTTTACGTAAAGAGTTAATGAATTTTGTATATATGTGATTTTTTCGAAAATACCTAAAAGATTCCTATTTCAATGTGAAAAGTTTTTTTAAAAAAATGAATTTTTGTTTATATGAATAATATAGTAGTGCTGTGACATAAACAAAAGAAATTTTCTTGCGATATATATATATATATATATATATAAAAATGGGGAGCATTAATTCTAATTTTAATTTTTGAGAATAACCAATTCCATAATAATATTTTACAGGTCTTGGTGTAAGTGTTTATACACTGATACTTGGATTTTTGTTAAATATGTTTGTATAATATAAGTAATAATTATTGATTAACTTTAATAATATGGTACAAAACAACTGAGTAATATTTTTCATTTCAACGTATCTAAGCATTCATTTTTTTAAAAAAAATTTTTAAATAAAATAAAATTTTAATTAAAATGAATTCAGACTAATTTAATAACTAGTCTGAAAAAATTCTATTTCTTCCTGAAAATACGTATTGAACTAGAAAACGTGACTGAATTTTCTTCAATTTTTTTTCCCCTTTTCTCTTATCAAAAAATTAACACTAAAACCTGTACTAACATGAACAAATAAAAAAATTGGCTGTACAATATATCAATAATTTTATTTACCTTTGAGCGAAACTAATTTTCCAGTACTATGTACTGGGATATCACGATTGACAGTACGTGGTCTACCTCGACCTCTTCGAATAGGTTCTATTTTTTGCATAAGGGCTGAAAATAAAAAAGTAGCATATCAGAAAAAAATTATTTTTTCACTTAATGAACGGAAATTAACGTATGTTTGTAATGTATATATATATACGCACTCGTGCAATGAAATTAGCGTTCTAAGGCGGAAGCATCGCATTGAAATGAAATCTAATACAAAAAGAAAAAAAGAAAAGAAAAGTGCACTTGATCCGAAAAACAAGACAATTACAGAGTGATATATCCAGTCATGTTCAATATTGCGTTGTCCCATGCTACGATACGTGACGCTTCCCATTCAGGAATTGAATTGAAAAGAAATCTGACGTTTCAACTGGGATACGTCCGGGCAGTGGACAGGCCATGGAAGAGTCTGAACTTGATGTAGGAAGTCCTGAGTAATCAGAGCCGTATGTGTTAGGGTATTATGCTGTTGGTTATTTGTATATGGAATACCAGTCAGGAATAGAAGCATATAGGTGCATAGAATTTCATCCACATATTGCTGGGCCGTTAATATTACGTATCACTATCAGTTTGGTGCGACTACCGTGCTATGGTCCCCAGACTATTATAATTGCAGTGAGAGAACTGTGTCGTTCGATAGCTGCTTAACGGGCACCATGTAACAAAATGCCTGCAGACCTATACACGGTATTCCTCCTTTTTAAAACGAATTAGTATTCACAATCAAGCAACAATCGCGGTCGCCTACCTGTGGTGTTAAACAACATTTTGGCTTAACTACAGACGGATCCACCAATGTTCCAATGTTAAAAGTAGTAAGCATAAGGGGCGCTGGAATCACAGATTCGGGCTTCCAAATGGTCATACAGGAATTCTCATAGCTGCTTGTAAATTGGAATGAGTCACTTTATGACTTATACTTTACACTTATGAATCGACCTTACGATCATTTCGCTTCGTTGTCACTCTAGATCTAGTACGTCGTGCGTGGGTATAATCACGAGTCCACTGCTCCAAAACCTTCTATTGACCCACTCATTACAATCGGTATGGCGAGCAGTATAGAGCGTTAATCATCTTGTGTGGTCCTATACACTGTAAATAAATAATTGATAGATTTGATGACAATACCTGAAGAATGTTTTTATTTGTAGTTAAACTTTTTATAAAGAATTTTATTATAATTGTTGAAATTCATAAAATGTTATGAATTTTTAAGCAAGTTTGATTGAATTCTTATATATATATATATATAAGAATTCAATAGATAATAATTGATTAATAGACAGACAAGTAGATGTCTAAAGAGCCGGATTGGCAATTAATGGCATAGGTTATATATTTGTGCAAAATATGCAAAGATTTTTGGATGTTTGGCAGCCAAAATTTTACGCATGATTCCTTAAAACGTGTGTATCATCTAGGTAAGTATTTTTGATAATTAAATTTTCTTCAATTATGTTAACTTAAAAATTGAAATTTACAGCAATATAGTTAGAGAAAAACACTGCTTTATCCATAAAATAGATTTATTTCTATCAACTTCAAGGATAGAACTTGGTAATGACAGTTTTTCACTTGTACAATATTTCTAAAACAATAATTCTATTTCCTCGCAGCTAATGCACGTTTTTTTCTTTCTTTTTTCTTTTGCATTCTGAAATTTTGTGCAATGAAAATGCTTTTGCGTTTGTACAATCTAATTTTAATTAAGATTGCAATGCGCTGTTTTTAAATTTAAAAAAAATCATAAACAAATAAAATGATAAAGGGCAATAAAAATTAATGACATAATAATGCACCTATCTCAGAAACTATTTCATACAGTTAAATTATAACATGAACATAAAAAGTGCAGAGCAAGCAACAAATAGAACAATGTAAAGAATGAAATATATATATATATGAAATAATATAAACAATAATTCACACGAACCAAGTTGAGGACAAACATAAAAAATTACTGTAAAATCTGGCGTATAACGCGCACCTATACTTTTAAGCTGCATTTTTTAATTTTTAGGTGTATTCGCCGTATAACGCGCACCCCCTTTTTTACGAAAAAAACTTAAAATGTACGTGTGCAATTTTCTTGTTTTGAAGTCATTATTTATTGGATGAATCATTCCAGACTCTCTTTTGAAAAAAATAGTTTACTTCTAGAATTATACAATCCTTAAGCGCAAGAAGGGGGGGGGGGCC
>BMAV01020330.1:156001-181124 GCA_019973955.1 Trichonephila inaurata madagascariensis | reverse complement strand
GGATAAGGTCGTAAAGTCAAATATAGGGGTCAGGGTCGCGATTATTTGGTAATACGCATTGTGTGTTTCTTCACCTCAGATCCGATAAGTTTAAATATATATATTATCTTTGTAAAGTGTTTAAGTTAAGATCTTAATAAAGAGATATTATTATGGCAACGCCTGGTTCTTCATTCACTCCCACACCCCTAGGTCACGAGGATAACTTAGAAGTAAGGCAACACCCACGGGCTAATGCCTTACAATCTGTTTTAATAGCAAATTGTTTATTTTTTACTTTAACGGTGTATCATTAGTTAATTTATGAAATACCTAGCCGTTTCCTACGATAACTGAACTAAGTGTGAAATTATTAATTTACTATGCACTTTTTTAAACCAATTTGGTAAGTTTTTCTTATGAAATATATAGGTACAGTCGGACCTCTATATAACGAAGTCGCTAAATTCCGAAAGAAAGTTCGTTATATCGAAAATTCATTATATAGAGGTTCATCTTTCAATTTCCTTTATAAACCACATAAAACAAATTTTAAATTCATAGACATTTTGTATTAAAAAAAAGGAATTATTCGCACCATTTTGTTAATTAATATATATTTATTTTATATATCTTACCCATAAAAAAAAGAAAAGCAAGAAAGAAAAACTACAGGGAATGTTTCTTGACACCTTTATCCATTTCTTGAAGAATTAAAATTCTTTGATGCTCAAGCTCTTACGTTGTGATATTTTCGAGCTACAAGAAACGAATTTACCAGTACGACTGATCAACATTACAAATGAACGGAGACTAGTTCAAAGACACGGGAATACGAGACAACTCCAGTGAGGGTGAAAGGGGATATCGAAGATGTTTCCAGTGAACTAGACAACGGTGGTTAAAGGCTGCACTTCTTGGATGAAATGCCCATAATTCTATTGCACTCGGTTAGTTAGTCACCTAATAAAATAATAATAAAATGCGTAACAAGAAGGAACAACCTGAAATGCTCAGAAATACTTTAAAAACAGGGAGAAAAAAAATGAATCATAAGAGAAAAAAATTCTAATATAGAAAATGCACTTTGCAATAGAGAAGTTATTTTACGAAGAAAATCGTGAAATGTTCTTGGTTCCAGGAAAAAGTTCGCTGTATATAAAAATTCGCAATATATAGGTTCGTAATACGGAGGTTCGACTATATTATAAGAAATAAATTAATTATATGCTTTGATAAAATATATATATATATATATAATATTAACTTTTCAAACTCTGTAAGAGTATATTCCAGAAAATTGTTACAGGCCTCTAAATAGGGCCACGCATATAAAAAGCGAAATCCAGTGCAATTGTCGTGCATTCGTATAGCATGTAACAATAATAACATCAATTTCATGTAACAGGGTGACATTTTAGTGGTAAACATTTTGATGTTTAATCAAATTTCACAAATAAAAATGAAAAGATTTCTTTATTTAAATAACTCTGAGATACATCAAATTATAAAAAAAAATTTTGCACACTTATAAACTAAAAATTGGAATTCAAAATTAAATATATAAGTCTAATAATATATAGGTATTGCACAGAACTTTTAATTTTACTATTATTTTTTGATAACTTGTAACAAATTCATTAATGATATCCTCCGGATGTAGTATCTTCGTCAATTTCACTATGGATAATTAATTCGTTCTCGATTCATTTTTAATAAGTATTTTTGAGTCATATACATCGATGTGGGCAAATCATTAATATGTTGACTCGTTTATCGCTCACATAAAAAACACGTGATTTTACTTAGCATAAGAATTTGAGAACAACATTATTTTTTTATTACGATATCATTATTATTATCAATAAATAATTTTTTTTAAAAAATAAGTCGCATACTCTAAGAATTTTAGAAAATAAACCAATGAATATTTAAATGTGTATAGAATTAATATAATGTAATAACTTACCGTAAAATCCGGCGTAAAATGTGCACTTATAATTTCAAGATGCATTTCTTAATTTTGAGGTATATTCGACGTGTAACGCGCCCTTCCTTTTTGACGAAGAAACCTGGAAATTTTCGTATGCACTGCTCTCATATTTTAGTCATTTATTCGAATTATTATCCTAGAAGGCTTTTGAAAAATATTAAACGTCTAGAATTACTTCTCTTGAGTTTAGTAAAGTATGTGTCATTTCTTTAAAATAAACAATATTTTGATATATATGTAGAAGTCTAATTTTCTTTATGCTTATCACTTTTTCAATTACCCCTATTAGCTCACTCTCTCTATATATTTATTTATATATTTAGATATTTATTTATCTTGTTCAAATTTTTAATCGCTAATAAAATACTTTCTATTCATCCAATCAAGTTCAAGTAAATTTTTTTAAACTTTTAGTGGACGACACTTGATGTTAATACGGCTTTTTCAAATATTAATTAATTAATTAAATGTAATTAAATTAATTACTGGTTTTTGAAGTTCGTCTCTATTGTTGTAACAAGGTAACTGTAAAAACAAAGACAAAATTTGGCGTCGAAAACCTGTTTTTCAACCCAACCGGGTGTGCATTGTTACAACAATGCAGACAAATCGGCATTTTTATGCCCGGCGTATAACACGCACCTTTAAATTTCGATCTTATTTTTTATGTTAAAAGTGCGCGTTATAGGCCGGATTTTACGGTAATCATTATATCAATTGACTTGAACGACTTGAGTAAAAATATCTCCATCACACACACATTACAACTACATCACGTATTCAACTGACTAGAAACATAATGTTTCAATTGTTATTTAAATAAGAAAGATACGAATAATCTTATCAGGATAGACTCAAAATATTTTACAGACGCATGGTCAGATACGCTTTTAAAAACGATTATTGTTATTTTTTTTAAAAAAAGAAATTATTGGAAAGCTCTTTGTTTTCTTATAAGAAACATGAGGCTATTTTCAAAGATGAAATATTTATTGTGGTTGGAAATTATTTAGAAATCAAGTTATAGCAAATAATTTTTTACTATAATGAAATTATTACAGTCTTAATAAATTTGTGAAGTCCCCGCCAATGGGGACACCTGTTCTACACTACCCACGCGACCTGTGTCTATGGGGAGGAACGAAGAACTACTAAAGTCATTCATACTAAAATCTGTTTATGAAGATCTTAGCTTAAACACAATACAACAACAAGAATAATCTAAGGAATATGATCAAGAACGAGAAGACGCAATACGTATTACCAGTTGATAGCGCAACTAACCATTGAATATAACTTTATAGATTAAATGCTACCTCAATACTAAATGCTTTATACTTAAAGTTTAATTCATTAAGCTTACCGCTATATCCTAGATAAGCAGCTACGGTCTTTATAACTTCTGCTCTGGCTTTAATCCGGCTATACTCCGTTGGGCTCGGACCCACTTTTGACTAATCTGCACCGGCACTGTTAGGCTAATTTCCAGGATTAAGCTTCTTCTTCTAGACCATATCTCATACCACCTTACGACTACCTTTCCACTTAGCAAACACACCTAGCAACTCCCCTTAGCGACTACGCCAATACTAAACTTCCCATATATATATGATTCCTAATTTACATATACACGTTCTTCTTCTTGAGTTGGTTGGAAAGAATTGCCATTCTGGACCCAAGGAAATCCCAAGTGAACAGTTAATTGAAATCGCGATGAAAGCCCGGTCACAAATTATATGATTATAACACTTTTTTCTACTGTAATTTTGCAGCTATAGATTTTTTTTTCAACTAAAAACTACGTCACAAAAATGCTCGTCGGCGGATGGTTGTAGGGCAGCAGTAGTCTCCAAAATGGGGTATACATACTATAGGGAGTACACAAAGATGGAGGTACGTTAAAGAAGTAGGCTCAAGATCACTTGTAAGTATTTGATCGTGTATCGAATGAGTGAGAGGTTATAGGCCGCTGTGTCTATTTTCATTAGCATTTCATTTGTGTACCCCTGTGTACCTCTCAACATCATAAATATTTCGGTTTCAAAGCGCATGCCTCCAAAGAAAGGGAGTTAAGCCTTTGAAAGGGAGAAATTTCTAAGCGTTTAAAAAGCTACAACACATTGCTCACATTAAATTGTAATTAAAAATGTGTATTTGTAACTTTGTAATATTTGAATACATGCGTATTGCTTAAAATAAATAATTTGATTTTTGACCCCACACACATAACACATGTGTGTGTATAATATGGGATACAACTTGTAATTATTTTTATTTTAGTGGTACCAGATCAAAAAAGTTCGGAGACCGCTGTTGTAGGACACAGCCTTGTCAGTGTCCAATCTTCAATCTTTGATAAGAATGACATTAACGCTTTTCAGTTTGATCTAAGGGGGGTCCGGCACTTGAATCTTCAAAAAATTATTGATTTTCACTTTTTTGTATTTTCTAAAAGTTAAAATATTTCTGTTTAAAATGATATATGATTTGAGGAAATATGATAATTAGAAGTATTTTTATTTATTTTTTAAAATGAAGCTACTCCTTGAAGCGCATCAAATGAGCTCTGCTAGGAGCACCTGTGTTTCCCCTTGCATAGGTTTTTGATGAGTGCGAATTCAATATGATGTTCAAGTGGAAAAATTAGAGTGTGTTGGGCTTATCTCAAAGTTTGTGGATGCACGTCTTTTGGATCTGAAAAGCGAACAGAGAAAAAAAAGTTAAGTGATGGAAAAAGCTTAAGTGGTCGTAACCGACTCACCGACATTTTAATATAAGTTTCAAAGATTATAGTATGGCTATTAGAAATAATATCAAGAATCTATACAGCATGAAAACTGCTGTTTGGGCTGTTTATTTTCATCTTCTGTCTTTAAACGAGAGGACAAAAAACAGAAGCTGAATGCAACGAAAAACACTATGATCATAAACACATACACACAAGCTATATACCATAATGAATTAAATGAAACCATTTTTTAGAGATCTAGGTGATCCTATCTTATTAAGAAAATGTTTACATGGAAAGACCCAGAACCCAAATGAGTCAGTTAATAACACCATATTGTCACTGCTTCCAAGAACTACATTTGTAGAATTAAAAACTCTAAAATTAAGGGTAAATATGGCTATGCACGGTTCGATATGAGTCATGTATCAAAAATAATGATCTTAAAACATTATGATATTGAGCCAACTAATAAATGTGTCATGCTTCAAAAAACTAGATACACGTAGGATTCGTGCAGCCCAACAAAACTATCTTGAGATCCTAAAAAAAAAAAGGCAAAATTTTTAAAAATAATGATAAAAAGAAAATAAAAAGTCTTTTGTACGAGCAGAGAGTAAAAATAAATGCTTCTGGAAAGTATTAAAAAAAGTAAATACTGAAAAAATACAAATTTTCACTTTAAAGGCTGTTTTCTCAAAATGTAATATTTTTCCCTTTATGTACCTTTTTCTCAAAAACTACTTACCATATAATCCTAAAATTTTCACACAGTGAACAGATTTTTTATATGTTTACACATTTTAATGGAGGGAATTGTATATATTCAGCAAACCTTTTTGCATATGACTTTTTTAAACTAAATTTTAGGGGAAAAAAATTGGACAATTTTTGAAAAATTCATAATTAATTTAATTTTATACAAAAAGACAGAACCATTCGTTTAACTGATTTTTATAGTAAACATAATCTACTGTAAAAATTTTATTCATGAGAAGTATGTAGTTTTTGAGAAAAAGGTACATAAACTTACGCAATTTAACATGGGTTCCTATGGACGTGCCGGACCCCTTTAAGGTTAATGTAGATTAATAACTAACTTAAAAATATAAATATTATGGAAAAATAAACGCTTTGATGAAGGTAAAACGTCATTTTAGCCATGCGTTGCAGCATCCATCATTCAGTGTTATTGATGGGAGTTAACTAATTCATTCATCCGTTTGTGAAATTGAAAACGAAGAGAATCTCCTTAAAGTTAGCAATATATTTAAATGTCCTTCATCTTCTCTCGGATGAAATTATTGTTTCCCACCGCACTTAACAATAAAAATGATAAAAATCTAACAACTAATCTTTCCCCCCATCACATTTAGCAATACTTTTACAGACCTGCATGTAGATTTCAGGGGGATTTTACAGTCTTGCTCTTCTTTATAATAGAACTTTTCTTGTAGAAGGGGGGGGGGGGGCGCTGATCGATATATTCTTTTAAATGATTACAATGCACAAAAATGTCGAACGTATATGATCCTCGATTCATTATAAATTTTTTTTAGTTCAAAATTTTTAAAGGATGTTTTTTCCTTTAGAGAACAAAGAGGGGGGGGGGGGTTGGGGCATTTAACTTAACTATCCAAGTAGGATGAGACGCAGTGATGTACCCAGCAGTAGCGTAACGTACACACCCACGAACCCTGCATCGTGGGGGGCCCAAAACCAGACTTTTCAGGGGGACCGTCAGTGGCGTAATGTACACCCCCGCATTGCGGGGGAGGGGCAAAACCTGACTGATATCATGTACGTATTTAGGCTTAGGAACCAAAACTGATTTTGCAGGGGGGCCCTAGTATTCTTCGTTACACGACTGGGGACCGTAATATTCTCCGTTACGCCACTGGTACCCAGACTTCTTATATGAGAGAGGGTTATATTCTTTAAAAACTGTTAGAGATGCGTAATCGCCTAGGCGTAATCATTATGGTCTCCCTCCTGTTGATCAAAAGAGGAAGGGTTGAACCTCCCCCATTACGTATGCCACTCGTGAGATCTCCTGAGATGAAATCTGATGAATGGGCTTTTTGACCCAGGTGTTGATTTTGACATTAACAAAAGAGTTCATGCATGAATGTGACATTGTACGTGCGTCCGAATTTTATTTATTGACATATAAATTACGTACTACGTATATAAAAATCAAATCTAATCCTGGTTTTGCTGCGAGCAGAAATTTAAGCCTGCATCTTTTCTAAAATGTTCTTGAATCAGAAATTTCAAAATAATTGTAAGGGAATTTGTGAAATGACTTGGAAAAAAAATAAACATTCGTATTTTAAATCGAACAATGTTAAGTAACAATGTGAAGAAAAAAATGGGTTGGGTGTATGTATGGGAGGGGGAGAGTTATGCGTTCAATTGACCATCATTGGTGCATATGTTTTTATCAATTTTTAAATGATCAGTATTTAAATCATTCTATTATATGGCTATTTTACAGGTGTACATCCCGAGAGAAAAAAATATCGGAGTAAAAGGTGGGGGTGTTTAAATTAACCTTGTCTCATATCAATAAAAATAACATTATATTGTAATAGTTAGGGCTACACTTATGTAGGATTAATTACTAATACTTTTTTTTCTGTAATGGGGCTGCGTATTAGTATGTCTACCTTTGCAGACCTAGTACATTCCCCAGGAGCTGGTATCACTTTTTAGTGCGGCACCATTTAGGCGATACCAATTACCGCAAGTAATTTTGACCCCCAGTTTTTTCCCGAGAGGGAGGCACCTGAGCTCTGCCGATGCGAAATTTGTATTTTGGAATTTAATTTTGTCTAGAGCATCCAAGCGGACACTCAAGGGATCTTTTTCATGCAGTGTAATCATACGACATGGCCGCTGTCGATTTTCTATATCAGGAAAATCCACCGACTTGGGCCCGGGGTCGAACCCGCAACCTTAGGTACAGAAGGCCAGCGGTAAGCCAACTACGCCACCCAGCCTAACAATGCAAAACATTGTAGAAGAATTTTAGCTCAGTTTTATTTGCATTGAAATGAGGTAATTAAATAAGTTTTTGAATGCCATTCGCAGAGATTTATTTTGTGAAATAGCTATAAATATAATCAACATAATTATATAAAAAGTTATTGAAATCACATAAAACTAATGAATGGATTAAATTCATATAAAGTCATATGATAAATGAAATTATGTTTTGCCAGACAATAATTTTTTGTAGATAAATGTTGCCAACTCTTTGCTTTTTACAGAAACTTTCTTTTAAAAATGCATATTTGTCAACTATACTAATGCACATAAGAAACAAAATATACTTGATTTAAAAAAGTACCCTCATTTAAAATAAAAGGAAAAGCCTTAAATTTCAATGCTTGTGAAAACTGCTCGTTATTGAAGACTGTTTTTAGAGTAAATAAGAAATTTGAACAAAAACTAAATTTTCACATATTATATTCTGGGAATACCAAAGTAACAAAATACAAAAAACGTATGATTTTTTTTTAATATTTTGAAACGTTATATCAGTAGGTATCTACTGAAAAAATTTCACCAGATATACTTTAATTAGAACACACACACACACACAATTTCAGAAAGAGTAAAAAAAATAAATAAATAAATAAAATAAAAAAAAATTGACATCTTACCATAATTTTGTATTTTCCTAACAATCCTTGGAACACATCATGATTAGGAAAATATTTTTAATTTTTTTGTGTGCAAAAAGTTGAATTTTAACTCAACAAATGATGCAGTCTTGTTCCCCGTAATGAAAAACATGCATCCTGAATTAATGTATGACAATTTTGAATTTTCTTTCCCTGTCGAGAGTATTGTACACAAATTCATTAAATAAGATATTGATTTGGTTTAAATTAATGCCGTAGAAATACTACATGAATGTTAGGTTTTATAACAACTGTCTTAAAATTTTTTAGCACATCTCAATGACGAGGATGTCATCACAACTAATATCTCGTAATTTGCATATCATATCCTTGTGTATTCTGAGACTCCTTTCATTTTTTTCCAATGATTAGTCCTAATTCAAATTGAACCAAAGTGATCGACAAAAATGTAAATTAGATGGAACACTTAGCAATAATTAGAAGTTATGTTGTGCGTCATTTATTTCGATAGCCGTATTTTTTTTTATCCTTAGTGGCATACAGAAAGGTGGGGTTTGGGTTTCAACCCCTCCCCCAACCCCATATATTAACACATTTTTAATTTCTTTCATAGAGATTACGCCTCTGCTTTTTCGTCTACGTGTTTTTTAGAATGTGCATCTCCAGCCCCTTGAGAGAGGTATGTGTACACTACTGTTACCCGTGACATTTTTACGACAGGTGACGATATTTTACATTCCATTTTAATGCCACTTTCACCCATAATATTTCAAAAAGTACCCATTTTAATATAATATCCATGACTGCACAATACAATCTCATTTCTGTAAATTATCTCTATGCATATTTTAAGAATTTACTTAACCAGATACTACATAATTTACTTACTTGGTTCATCATATTTGTTTACAGTATAGTGCATTTAAATTTCTGATAAACATATGTGCCTCAGATCTTTCCAATACTTCGCAGATCCAACTTGAAAATTTTTGAGAGTGTTGGTAGTTAGTTTTTCCTTTGAGAGTTTTGCTCAGGAAGATATCCACCAATTCTAAGAATTAATGTCAAGCTGGATAGCAGTTTGCATAAGATTAAGAAATGGAGGAACATTTCATTCATTTGTCCCTTTTATGGAACTTTAACTCTTGAATAAAACTTCGATTCTTTAAAATTTTTAATAAAAAAATTTTCCGCTTTTTTTCTTTATTTATCTATATCAGGGATGGCGAACCATTGGCACTCATGCCATTGATAGCACGCGACACAATATTTTTGGCACGCCAGCGATCAAAATGGTTTGCATTTTACTTCAAAATAACAAAGTTCACTATGAAATATTACGAACAAAAGCGAGTGATGGGTCGCAGTGCGGCGGGGAGCACACTCGTTTGTTATTGTCTTGCCTTAGTTACGTCGTGGACTACAATTACTTATGATGCAAAGTTTGTCTACGCATAGCATAGTCAATTGCATTGACGCAACTGTATTTTAAAGTTTATTTGTGTTATATTTACGATTTTTAAGTGTCATTTAACATGGCTAGTTTAGAAAAAGAATAAAAAGGGCAAGATAGTAAAAGTAACAGAGAATTTCAAATTTGGTGAATCTAGAAATATGGCATTATTAGTAAAGGCAACAAAGCGGTGTGTGTTTTATGTTCTGGAATAGTGGTATGCAGAACATCGTCTATAAAACGGCATTTTGAAGCAAATAGCAAATCCTCTTGTCAAAAAAGTGAACTACAGCAAAAATAATTTATTGCTTAAAAAACGATTGGCAGATGATTCAAATTCTGCACGTATTCTACAAAAAGTAATATCTTCCAATCCTAATATAAGTTATTTGTCATTCAGTCTGCAACAACTACAACTCACACTAATATTACTTTAATTTGAATTACATGTAAAACTAAAACATTTACAATTATACAGTGCAAAAGGTATTGTTTCATAGTAAATAAAAGGTTTTGTATTTTTATATAGTATTTAGAGTTTTATTATTTTCCCAATAACCACAAGTCAAAATTATTTGACGGCACCTCTTTACCTCATTATACAATATTTTAGAAAAAAATGGCACGTTGATTCATAAAGGTTTACCACCCCTGATCTATCTATCTATCTATCTATCTATATATATATATATATGACATATACTGGTTCTCAGCTAATTTAAATTTCATCAGCTGGCTGGATACATTGTTTATTTGTTGTTGATCTTGTAGAATGCATTAAATGTACTTCTAACTGTATTAACAGTTAGCTTAAATTTATATTGTGTTTGAATTTATTAAAACTAACTGCATCCACATATATTGTATTATTACAGCTTTAGTCGTATTGCACATACATCTTTTAAATAATTAAATATATATTTGATAAGTAGTTAAAATTTTCAATAATTTATAATTATAGATTATTTTTAATTATAACTGTCCATCGATACTGCAAATAAAAGGAAAAAATGCTGTAGCCTCTACAATTATATTTTTGTAAAATTTCCGAAATCTGGAAGTCAAATATTTAAGAAAAAGCTATAAATTCTGACTGAATATTAGAATATATATATATATATATATATATATATATATATATATAATAAAAAATAAATAATAATAATAATAAAAAAAGCTGATTATGGTAATTTTATAAGTGAATTTTCATAAGTTCAATTTGTAAGTTTGGATTACTAATTCTTCGATTAATAGCATGTTTTAGGACCTTTTCCTTATGAACATCAACTTAGTAGCAAAAATTCAATATAAATAAAATTCTAAACAATTATTATTTATAAAATTAATATTTTTAAATTAAAAATAGTACATTTAAACATCATTTAAATATATAATTGAAATTAATCTTTTTATTTTTATTAATTAAAGCAATATCAGGTATTTTTTAAAATAAAATTTTAAACTAAAATAAACTTGTTTTATTAATTATTAAAGCAAAGTTAATTTTATTATGAGTTAAAACAAAATTAATTTTATTGTCATATAAAATAAAGTTACTTATAATTAATTTTATTATTAATTAAAACTAGTTACCAATTATATTTATTATTTATTAAAAGGAATATTAATTAATTTTATAATTAATAATAAATTTAGAAAATGTTTATTGGTTAACTAATGAGCTAATAATGTATTCAGTGTTAAATATGTATTGACTAATTTATTATTAATTGAATATCAATTTTATTATTAAAGAGTAAAATTAATTTTATTTGTAAGTTACTTAAAAAAAAAATTACAGTACATAGTTATTTTTTAAAAATTTCTCTTCGCCTTGCATCTGACGCTTTCTGAAATTAATGACTATCTTAATTATTTTTTTAAATTTTTTAAATCAACCCCTAATTTCAATTTCCTTTTTTTTTTTTTTGTTTTTTTTGACCCCATTTTTTTTTTTTTTTTTTTTTTTTTAAATTATAAAAATGCTAATGTTCGTTTCCAATTTTCAACTCTGAAGTAATTCTTCTAATTACGAAGCGAACGATTTTTTGATCGCGGAATTCTCTTTCCGAGAAGAATGAAAGAACACTAGTCAAGAAGCTGTGTTCTAGCTGATGAGTACTGGCTCCTTAGAATACGAATCGTCCAGAAATTATAAGATGATATGCTCATTCAATTGAAAACGAGGGAAAGGGGTACAGTCTCTTACATGTAAGCTAGTTAGTAAAATTATATAATGATGCAATATTGCCCAATCAAAGCACAACATCTTGAAAGAAAATTTTCTTTTTAATGATCTAAAGACATATTACTGATTTAAAGCAGTGATTTTTATGCCCACTCTCAAATTTTTATTTAATGGTTATAATTTTGAACTTGTCTGTGAAAAAATCATTAAGTTATTAAATTTAAAATCGTGGCTTCGAATACTTTTGAAAGGATTGATTTTTTTAGACCAATTAGTACGTTTAAAAATGGATTGCATATTCATAAAAGCATATACTCATTTTTTATAATAATAACAACATATTTTATGTTCCAGCAATTCATTTTAAAATAATTTTTGTCAAAGAAAACTCCATGCATGATAAAATCTATATTCGAACTAAATTAAAGAAATTCCGTGATTTCCAACACTAAGTACTGCGAAATATATTATAAACATTGGAAAAGAGATCGATAGAGAGAAATCAAAGAATATTCTCAGCCAACTGTTTCTTCCAACACTATTGTTATTCTTCTCTGCATGCATATATGCTGTTTTGTAAATATTTATTGATTTAATTGAGGTTCAAATTCGCCACCAACTATTGTTGAGCAACTGTAATATAGATTGTATTTTTTTAAAAAAAAAAACCCGCCTTTTTAGCGATTTTTCTTCCACTTTCATGTCTTCTTTCCGTCCCTTTCAAGCCATACTAGTGAGAGGGTCACCGAATTAATTTCCTGCATTTTTTTCAAATATCGCCCTCTCTGTTAGCGCGCTTTTGGTCAATAATGAAGGATAACGCTCAAAACAACCAATCAGCGAACGAGACCTTCCTGACACAACTGACAAGTGAAATTAAAATGGCTGCCGCTTCCATCCCTTCAACATCAGGGATAAAACAAACTCCCACAAATAATAAGGAAGAAGATAGGATTCGACTTTCCACTATTGAAGAGGTAAGTTGTCATGTATCATAGATTATTCCTGCGCTAAATTTTAAGGGTTAGAGCCTGTAAACAATCAACTTATGGTCAAATCCAATTTCGCGGTCGTAAATATTGCAACTGTATATGCGGAAATATCTTGAGCATCATCGGAGAGATGTAGTACGCATATGAATAGAAGTGGTCTAATTTTTTTTAAATATTGAAATATGACATTGCATTTTATAATAATCAATTACTTATAGAACGTTTTGATGCAAATAATTTTGTAAAATGATGTGTTCAATTGCGAAATAGTAATTTATTTTCTTTTCCTACAAGTTCCTATTGCAATTTTTACTCCTTGTAGTTTTGAATTTTATGTTGCAAAAGATACAAAATCGATTGCATTTTAGTTGAATGAGAACTTTATAATAAATGACGTAATTATTGTTTTACTCCACAATATGCTTGTTTTTAATTATATTGTTGTTTTCGGGAAAAAAATTAAAGTACATGCACACTCTTTGATATGAGATAATCTGCGCGTGTTGTTATGGTTTGATTTTACAATTTTGTTTGCCATTTGAGGATAATTTGAACTCGAAATGTTGGGCCAATCATTGAAATAACTTTCTTTATACAACAAGATGTAAAATTTAAATGTTTGTTTTTTAAATACAAATATTTAGAATTTTTTTTTTTTTGCATATTTAATGTTTAAAAATTGACCTTCAATCAAAAAATTAAGAAAAGTATCATTATTTTGTTTCAATATTTTAATATTTTTTTGTGGTTGAATTATTATGGTATTGCAGTTTTGTTGTTTGCTGTTATAGAAGAGATAATTCAGATGAAACATTTCTTACTGTCTTCAGTATGAAATATTTTTGAATGTCTTTGTTTCAGTCTTCACATTAATGTACATTTATTTTGCTACACTTAAATTCCAAATTTTCTCTTTGTATTAGTAAATATATATACACACACAATTCATTGAAGTTGATCCTTGTTTCCTACTCTTTTTTTTTTTTTCTAAATAGTACACAACTATTATTATAACCAATTTCCTTTTTCTATGTTCATTCATGTTGATTGATAAATTAAGTTTATTTTTGTTTGTATTATATGTTTATTATAAATCTGGTTTAGGTGCTCCATGTTCTCTATCTAAGTTAGTAAATGTATGATATTCTGATTTTCTTTGGGAATAATAGAACATTTTTTGCCACTTTAAAAAAATTCTAGTTGTGCATATATTTGTTCATTTTATAAACTTTTCTGTTTTTGAAGACATGAAGACTTTTTTTTAGCATCTCTGCAATTGATATTATACTATTCTTGTAAGAGTTTGGAGAGTTAATATCTGATTGTTTTATTGAAAATTGAATTAATAAATATGTAGTACTTGTATTTAATTAAATCTGTTTTGTTTTATAATGATATTAAAATTTCGAGCTCCTTAAATGTATAAAAGTTTAAATTTTGAAGAGTATGGAATTTCAGATAGCGTAATATATAATGAAAAAAATTGAAATTTCTTATGTTTGTTTTTATTTTTGATTTTCTTTGAATTTTGCCTCTGAATATGAAACAGTTGTGTATACAAAAAGTGCTTTGAATATAATTACTAATTTTTTTAGTTTAATATTTTTCGTGAATAAAATTTTTAGCCTTAAAAATATGTATACACTGTAGTTTTTTTCTTTTAAATGTTTTTTTACTTGCTATTTGTGTGAGAAATTCTTTTTAATTTGTTTAAATAGGTCTGAAAATTTAATTGTTATATTTTTAATTAGGTTACTTATGTATTAGCGTCACCACAGCCAATTTGGTACCTAGCTAATTGTGCCATTTTCCACCAAAATCTAACTGATTCGTATTTTTTCATATGAAACACATTAGAGTCTACCACTTCAATATCAAGGTTTGCGTCGCGTCGCGTGGTGCCAATTTTGCTGTGGTGATGCTAATACTCAAGTACTTTTTAATCAAAATAAATTTATCAGTAACAGATGTCTTTCTTTTTATTTAACTTGGGAAGGAGTGGGAGATTTCAGTTTTTGAATTTAATACTATTCTATCAGTTTGATATATATTTAAAAAAAAATTGTTATTTTTCAAATCTTAATAGTTGCATGTTAATAAAAATGTCTTATGTGGAAAATTGTTTCATTATTAAAAAGTTTCTTTTGATGACTATCATTCATTTTTTATATTGAAAAATCATGAATTGTTTGAGAATAATGTAAGTTAAGATGCAATTGAAATTTACTTATTTTGTTTTATAGAGAAAGAGTTTTCTTTTTTCTTGTTTAACTTTTTCTTGTTTCCTTTAAAATTATTCATAAAATATAAAGATATAATGAGTTTTTAAAATACTTAGAAGATAAGATTTTTTTAAGAAATAGGACTATATATACATATAAAAATAGAATCAATTTAATGATATCACACACAGAGATAATTAAAACATTAAAGTGAAAAAAATGGTTAGGCACCTGTCTATTAAAACATTTTAAATTTTGCACAAATGTAATATTATTTTGTAATTAAGTTTTAATTTCCTCCTCTCAAATTAGAGTTTTACTAGAATTAGGATATAATAGAGTATTTTGAATAGATTAGAACATCAGTAAAATGTTTCCATGAGATTAAATGTTTCTTTACATTTTAAAAGCATTTTATTGATTTATCAATTACTTTTTAGATTTTTATATTAAATAAACATGTTAGCAATTTATCACCAAATATTCTGCTATTTAAAGGTTTATGAGTTATGGCAATTTATTTGATATCATACTAAGGAAAAATGCTGAACCTTTTATACCACTAACAAAAAGGGTTCAAGTGTAGAATAGGGGGGGCCACTTTCGGATTTGGCGATTTTTATCTGAATGTCATGGTGAGAAATCGAATTCATTGTGAAATAAATAATAAATAATTCCGAAAAAAGTACCCTGGCGACCACTTTTAGCCGGAAAAAAAAAGGACTGCACCAAGTGGCCCCCTATACTACACTTGAACTACAAAAAGTTATTGAAATATGTCAAAGAGAGAGAGAGAGAGAATACCAATGGCAGATTTATGCATAAACATCAAATTTAAACTTGCTTATTGAATTCAAAACACTTATCTTCTATTTATTTTATTTTTTATTATTTATAAATAAATATTATAAATAAATTATTGGTACTTATGTACTATCGTCACCACAGCAAAGTTGTGCCATGTGATTATGCCATGATATCGAAACAGCAAAAAGAGTTTTACATGTTTTATTTGAAAAAAAAGAGAAACAATCAGTGTTAGACTGTCCAGTGGCACAAATTTGGCTGCAATGTCATTAATAAGTTAGAATCAAATTTTTCAAATAAATGTATTATTTTTATTGTATTCAATAACCTTAAAAGAGAAGCAAGTAGAAATATTCTACAGTTCTCTTTGTTTCCACGGATTCAAAATACCTGGTATAGGGATACATTTTTGGTTCTATTTAATATTTATAATTTTTGTGCTAGAAAGTAAACATTGTAAAAAAAGAAAGAAGTAACTGAAGTAGAAAATTAACTGTTATAGAATAAGAAAATGTAACAGAGAGAAGTTTTGGTTTAACGGGAAATTCTGCTGTTTTTGAACACAGGCATTTTTATGTGCTGTTGATCCTTGGCAAGAAGTTTGATCCAACTGAAACTGGTTTAAACAAGTAGATTAGTATAATTGACAACTTATACACATTTTTTTTGCATTTTAGTTAGTTTTTTTAAACATGTAAAACTGTCAACATGAGTGAAGAAAAAGTACACTCAATACATTGTATGTTTGAGTTCCATAAGGAAATAACACGATGGAGGTAAAAAGAAACGTGTGATGTGTTTGGAGAGGAAGCAGTAACAACTCAAACATGCCAAAGATGACTTGTGAAATTTAGATATGGTGATTTTTCTTTGAAAGATGAACCTAGATCAGGAAGGCCATCAGATGTCAGTGACGAAGTGCTGCTCAAAATGCGAGACAAATCCCAAGTTAACTTTCACAGAAATGGCCTTCAAGCTTGGAATTTATCAGACTACTGCTTCGAATTATATTAAAAGGCTTGGTTTCATGTCCATCCTCTCTGTTTGAGTGCCACTTGAATTAAGTGAAAAAATTAAATGGACAGAATTTCAATCTGTTCTTCAAATCTTGCTTGTCACAAAAAGGAACCATTTTTGGGCCATTTGGTGGCTAGAGATGAAAAGTGGATAATGTATAAACATATGGTTAGGAAAAAAAGCATATGTTTACAAAGGGGAGTTACTACCACCCACATCCAAAGCTGGCGTGCATCAGGAGAAGGTTATGTTGTGTTGTTGGTGAGACAGCAAGTGTTTAATGCACTATGAGTTGCTAAAAGAAAATGAAATGTTCATTCCTGTTCGCAACTTGATGTTTTGAATAAAAAATTCAATATAAACGTCCATCTTTGGCCAACAGAAAGGGTGTGATTCTTCATCATGACAAGGCTAAACTACACGTAGCAAGGAACACCGCAAAAAATATCGCAGAGTTAGGTTAGGAAACTTTTGCTCAGCTAGCATATACTCCTGATATTGTCCCATCTGACTATCATCTGTTCAAGTTGCTGTAAAACTTTCTTAATGGAAATGAATGCATAAATTATGAGAGTGCCCAAATGACAGTGGATGAATACTTCGTTCAAAACAGAGAACTTCTTTTCTGGGAGTTGGATAAGCTGTCACAACGCTGGCACACAATTGGAACTAAAAAAGAACATTATATTTTAGATAAAATTTTAAATAAAAAGAGATATATAAAAATTTTTCTTTCTTCTCTAGAAACAAAAAACCCCAACAAGACTTTCCCTTACACACAATAAAAAGTAAACTGTTGTTTTTTGCTTGAAAGTAAATAAATTTGTGAGAACTGAATTAAAACATGAGTTAAACTTTTTGTTTTTTAAAACTACAAAATATTTTCTATTATTCAAGATTTACAGCTGTTATCATTTTCCATGATAATAGTTGTAAAATGTGATAATGGATATCTCAAAGAGCAGTATAGATTTTAATGTTAGGTTTATTTTTTCACTATTTACTTATAGTGTAGATCAAGCATTTTCTTTTTTGAAATATTTTATTTTACATTTCAAGGAAAAAGTTTTTAATCTGCGTTTGTATGGAACAAAAAGTTTATCATTCTGTGTAAATAGTTTTTATGTTTTCTGAATATTCTGATTGATATTTTTTCTGATAATTTAAGAAACTTTTTTCTGTGTACAATTTTAAAAATTGTATTTATAAAATATGGAATGAATTCTTTTGAAGGATTTCAAAAATAAGAAATAAATAAAAAGAAAAATGTGAGTTTAATGGAATGAAAATTTTTGTATTGATTATTCTTTTTGTTTTATGAGAAAGGATGTTGTAGTATATTAATTCTCTTACAGGTCCATAAGGCTCCTAAGAATAAATATTAATGTGTAACTGTTTATTTTAGTTTGTTTAGACATAAAATAAGTAAAAATTGTTAAAAAAATGCATAGCAATATATAGTTTTTTGGATGTATGTGTCATTTGGATTTAGATCTATGTGTAGTTTTATCAAGCTTTTATTTTCATTTGTTCAAATATTCTTTAATATTGTGTAAAATTATACTTATGAAATAACATAAAATGTGAGAAAACATAGTAATATATTGTTGAACCACACTAACTGGAATAAGAATACACCCCACATATATTTTATCATTGGTGCTGGTAGTTATGACAGTTCTTTTCTAAATGTTCTCATTTACATAATTGTATTTGTCATACATTCTATTTTGACTTTCTATATAAAAATGCTGATAATGTTTTAATTAAATACAACAACCACCATTTTTAAAATGGCAGCAAATGTTTCTTAGTCGTCAAAGGGTTATTAACTCTTAAAAGTATTAGTATGCTCTGAAGTTTATTAATGGAAACATTCTTTTGTAGTGTTTCCTCACACCTTTCAATTTTTTTCATTTTTATGAATTTTCTTATTTTTATTTTGGGCTTGAAAAAACAAGGCATTTAATTTGCAATAATGTTATGCTGACTCATAAAAGTGTGATTGTATGTTAAGAAATCAGAATAATATACTTATAAAGGTTTTTTATTATTTTAAAACTAAGTAAATAGATTTTCATTGTTCTAAAAAACTTCATTAAATGTATATCTTTCATTTTCTTTATGACTGTGTTAATGCTAAAGATATATTTTTATAAAATTCAACTGCATAGATAACTGTTAATTCTAAAAAATATTTTTTGTTTATGTGTTATGGAAATGAATACATATTTAGATCTTTTTTTTTATTTGATAACTGATTTTTTTAAAAAATCTCTTAAGGTTAGAAAAAAACTGATTGTTGAAAACATATATTCCAAATTTAGTTTTATTTAAAATGTTTATATATGTATTTTAATTTATAAAATGTATTTTAGAATATTTTAAATTATGTTCAAAAACAATGATAAAATATTAAATTCTTTAAAATATTCATTTCTTTAGGTAAACATTTTTTAAAAAAATCACAAATTCTTTGATTAGGTTTGTTGAAATTGATGTTTTTTTATTTTTTGTAAAATGTAATCCAATGGTTTGTAAATAATGAAGAAAATGGCAACTTGATTCAAAAAATTATTCAGGAATTTTAAAAGCTGATGTTATAAGAATTTAATGATATAACATGGTATTCAAGTATTGCCAAGAAACATAAATTGTCTTATATTTTGCTTAAGTTTGATGAAAATTACTTAAAAAACAACAACAAATATTTGGGGAATTTGCTTGAAATCTCGAGTGATTTTTAATATTTTTTGAATGGTATGGTAGCAAATTAATTGTAATCATTGCAATATGTAGGTATATAAAAATAAGTCAATATTTCAATTTTATTATGATTTTAAGATTCAAGTTTTTGTCCAATATTTATATTATAAATGTAATTTTTAGAAATTTGTTATGAATTTTAATATAGTATAACTTTATTAATCAAGACTAGTTGGGACTTGAAATCAACCAGATTTAAAAAACCTGAAAAATGTTCCAAGATACTTAGCTAAATACTCAGTACAGTAAAAAAGTATCTAGATTAAAATAAGACAAAGAAATAACAAATAATTGCTCAAGAAATAATTTGAATCAGTACATTATGTAGGTGATGTGCATTAGGCGGAAAAAAATTACTTAAAATAGGATGGTTTTGTGTTAATAAACATAAAATTTTTTAAAAAATTTTCTTCAGTCAGAGCTGTGTCTGGTTTAATGGATTTTGGATTAATGGTACTTATATTTGGATTAATGGTATTTACTGTATCTTGTAATTTTTTTATACTTGCCTGGTAACATAAAATTATCACATTCTCAATCTTATGAAGTAAAATTTTTTATATGTATAAAAATTCAATGAAATTTGAGAAATTTATCTGATTTTGCATTTTTATAGTGATAATTAATGTATACTACCAGTAAAAAAGTGAGCAAAAGTGAATTTAACTTCCAATCTGTGTGTGAAAGATAGCAGAAAAATTAGTTTTCGAGCATCTGGGTAGAAATTAAAAACATTTCTTAAGCAGGTTTGAATATAATTTAATTATTTATGTGGTTTATGTAAGTAATCTTTTGTGTATATGTGTTACTGAAATATGCCAACCCAAAACATAAAATAAGGGACAGATGAATTTTGTAAATTAGTATTCATGTATAGACTGCGATTTATACTGTTATAATAATTGGGATTCTATACAAGTAATAAAATTTACTTACTTTTTTCATTGGAATATTCTCTGTTTTTTCCTTTATTAATATTTATGAAATCTGTAAGAATTGAAAAATATTAATATATATATATTAATTTATTCTCTTATCTGTTAATCACCAATGATTTCAATTGTATAAAAATGTTCTAAAGAGAGATAAAAGTAATGTTGTTTTTAATAGTTGTTTAGTTCACATAAAATTTGTTTACTTTATATAATTTTGTATTACTGGTATATAAATTTGTACATTTTGTTCTTATTTTATTAGAATAAATATAGCCAATTAAAAAATTATTTTACTTCAACAGAATACAAATTAAATTGTATAAATTAGTTATAGGATCAATTCAGTACAAGAGCTTTTTTGGGGAAAAAAAAAATCATGTATTAGTAAATTACCTTAATCTGAAAAACTTTAAATGCCATAACATTTAGTGATCGAACTTTCTTCTATCTATAAGCATAATTTGTGAATTACTAAAGTGCTGATGTATTTCTTTGAAAATATACCCTTTTTATTTATTTAATTTAAGATTGAAAGAGTATTTTCTTGTTTCAAATATACATCGGTCAAAATAAGTATTCGACATGCAACGATTTCTGCAAATATTGACTTCAAACATCTTAATATGCAACAATAGCGAAACCATGCTTTGTTATTTGTTGCACATAACAGTTCAGTTTCTAATGTAGGAGATTTTGTATTTACAAAAACAAATCTAAGCAAAATAGTCACCATTATAATTTTCAAATGCAGTTTGGCAAGCAAAATATTTATTCGACATAGGAAGCTTTGATAAATTTTTATACCGAGAAGCAAAATTACTGTTAAGTGCAGCTGTAAATTTTTGTAATTTAAAGCATTTGTACTATGTCTGAGGGCATTTAGAAGGTTTTATTTAAGCAATGAGCAAGATGGGCCAAAAACAAGGAGAATTATCATAGGAAATTAAAAATGTAATCATAATGCACTTAAGGGTTATCTGAAAACAAAATTTCGGCTATTGTAAATAAGCCAAGAACAGGTGTGCACTATATAATTAAAAAATATAAAGAGCAAAAATATCGGTTGATAACAAGCCAAGATCAGGTTGATTTACCGAAAATTTTTCCAAAATGGTGTAGTAATGGCTTGTACGTCAAATTAAAAAGGGCCCCAAAACCAATGCATCAAATTTGGCAAAAGTTATCAAGGATTATTTGGACATATATGTTATGCCCCAAACTGTTAGAAATTACTTGCATTATAATGGATTTAAGACTAGAAATGCTCGAAAGAAGCAATATATATCCAAAAAGAACCGAGTGCAAAGACTGGAATTTCATAGAAAGTATGCAAACAAGCCGGTAGAATTCTAGCACAATATAATTTTTGAAGACGTGAGCAAATATAATCTTTTTGGGTGCGATGGCAAGATTATAGTATACAGAAAAACTAATGCAAAATTGGAAGAACGAAATATGTAAGGAGGAGGTATAATGGTTTGGGGATATGTGTATGGCTGCTTCAGGAGTGGGAAATGTCATAATTAACAGCATAATGGACCATCTGTATTACTTACAGATTTTAAAAGAAAATTTGGGTGTCAGTGCTGAGAAACTGGGAATTGAGGAGTACTATCTGTTTTACCAAGACAATGACCCCAAACACTTCACTCACAATACAAGGCTTTGGCTGCTATACAACTGCCCAAAAGTTATCAAAACACTCGCCCAAAATCCAGACCTCAACCCAATTGAGCACCTGGGGAGCATATTTGAAAAAAGATTAAGAGAGTGCCATTTTTCCAACAAATGTCAAATGGAGGAGATCCTTAGAGAGGAATGGGCAAAAATTGACCAAGAGGTGACAGAAAATTTGTTTAAATTTGCCACAGTGTTTAAAGGAAGTCATCTGTTAGAGTGGAAGAGCAACTAGATATCAGTTTTATATTATTTAAATTATTTTCATTTATTTTGGTTTTGTCGAATACTTTTTTTTTTGTTTATCAGCCTTTGAATGAAATAATGGTCATTTTGTTAATTTATTACATTTTAATGTATTGCAAAAGATGCTGCATTTAATACTTATTGATTTTTGGCTTAAAATCAATAAGAATTGTTTTGTTTTTGTGTACAGTTTTTATTTATTAATTCAATATATGCAGAAATGTTCACATGTCGAATACTTATTTCGATCGCTGTAATTATATGAAATGTAAATTTCTGTGGGATAATTATAGAAATGCAATCCAAAGTAGATTATTTAAATTTGAGGATTTCTTCAAATTGTTTGAATATTACAAAGAGTAAATTTGTTTTGTTTTTTAAGTATGAAAGAAGATAAAGAAAAATGTTTTAAATATTTTATATTAAATATTTTATGTTTATGCTGTTAAATTTAAAATTATTGTTATATGAAAATATATTAATTATTACTGTATTGATATTCAAATATAAATAAGAAATTTTTTTTACATATTAAATTTTTTTTTTTCTGTGATCATTAATGACTTTACATTAAAATTCTATATTGGTTATGTTTTTATACCAAAATAACATTTTTGCTGTTGATAAAATGACACTTTTTTTTTTTTTTTTATAAAGGAAATGATATAAAGCTATATAAAAATATTTTCAATGTGCTAAAACATAATGGTAGTTTCAGAATGGTATATTCCTCTATTCAAAAAATATTTTATTATTGATATTTTTCCATTTTAGTTTATGTTTATTGTAGAATATTTTTTGCTTTTTTTATTGTTGATTATTAAAATAAGGTATTTGAAATCTTCATATGAAAATTCAATCTATTAGAGATGTGTTCTGTGTATACAGTTAAAAAAAAATATTTTGGTAACTTTAAAAAGATAAATAAAATTACAATCAACGTTTTAGTGATGCTTTGTAACAGTTGTAGAATACTATGTTTTATGAGATAGGTTTCTTGTATATGTCAGATAAATTTTTGAAAAATATTTTTTTACTCAATTCATTGAAACTAAACAGTTTTTTTGTTTATACTGAAAACAAAAAAATATTTAAAATCCAATTGCTGCAATATATTAAAATGAAAAGTTATGTATTATTGATAATGTCTCAAATTCCAAAAGTCCGGAAATTTTTTTAAATGTATAAAGTCCCACATAAGTCATATTAACTTTTTTCTAAATACAATAAGAAATAATATTTTTTTTTTGGGGGGGAATATTCTGTGATATGTGGAAACTTCATATTATAAGTATTTTAATTTTCTTCAATACATTTTAAAATATCTTAGTTTAAATTATTAATCACTTTAGTTTTATTATATGTGATATCTATAATGTGTTGCTATAATAAATAATTATGATTTCAGTTATTAATTTTGAAACGTTAAATCTTGGAAAATTAATAAGTTAATTTGTGTGGAATATCATAATATTGTTTCAGTCAAAATTTAAATTCATTAAAAATTATTTTTTTGTAACATTTTATTTATTGATTGTAGTTTAAAGAAAAGTGTTAAAATATGTAAATGCTGTTATTAGCATTGGGTTTTATTCAAATATTTAGCATAATTAAAATTAGTTTCTTTTTAAAATTAATTTTACAGTTTTTATAGACCAAATATCAATCTTTGTCATTTGTATCATTGATTCTTTTGGGTAGATATACTAAGTAGTTGTTAAAACATTAGAAGAACTGTTAATTTGAATTAATAAATTTGTTTAATCATTTTTTTATGTTTAATAGTTTATTTCTGATGTTTTTGTCCATATCTGCTATCCTTATTTTTTTAAAAAAATAGAACTAAGAAAAAGTGGTATAAATGATTCTTGTTTTGATTAACTCTATTTGTGGAATAAAAATTTACTAGAAGATTACATATTATCATGAATAAAATCTAAACATTTTTCTTTTAAAATTTAACTTTAATACTGCAAATCAACTTAAATCTTAAAAGTTGTAAATGGATTTCTTTGTGTTTGTATATGTATTCGAACCAAATATTAATCAATACAAAATACAGCGAACCCTTAGCGATTTTCATTTACTCTGAGTGCTTTCTAAAAATTAGGTTCAACTGACATTTATCTACGTTTTTCTCTCCACAATTGGTGTTCTTCAAGTAGTTAGAAGGTAGATGCGTGGTTGTCATGGTGATATCCCGTGAGGATCCCCCTTCCCATCGAAATCTGTAGTCTTTTTCCCCATGCGCGCAGCTGCAGTGAAACACGAGAACACTAAAATGAGAGATGGCGGACTCAAAAATGCTGTTTATATTTCCTTGGCTTCCTTTTCTTCTGAGCTGTTTAAGTTGCCTCCTTTTTATACTTTGAATCTTGATTCAGAAATTGAATAGCTTCGTATTTTTCATTTTTTCTTTGTATTTTTGTACTTTGAATTATGAAAACAGCAATGAAATTGCAGACACTCG
>BMAV01020330.1:137848-151001 GCA_019973955.1 Trichonephila inaurata madagascariensis | reverse complement strand
TGTACTCTCTCTGGGGCTAGGCTCTCTCCGAGCAGCTGTGTTTGTAAACAATCCAGCAGGCTGCCTCTTACTCTTCTCCGGTTTATTTCCGGGAGAGGATCTGACTGTGTGATGCAACTGGTATCATTAGTTTGACTGAGAGGAGGAGGTTAAGGGGGGATGTGTTGGACACCGTAGTAAGAGTGTCATCGAACAGCCTTTCGGGAGGAGGTGGGGTTGAGGCGAGGTGTGGTCCGTTGTTCTTTCTTTTATGCCTCTGGGAAGAGCAGGCATTTTTTTTTTTTAATTTCATAGTAAAACGAATTTTTTTTATAGGCTCTGACTTGATATTTTTATTGGATTAAAATAAAAGTAGTTTGATTTATGCTGGAAAGAGAGAAAATATCTCTTTCCTTCATTGCATTTCTCCTCTATTTGAGGCATTAATACACGACAGTGGTGTAATTTCGTAAAAGAGAACTGTTATTTAAATTATTTGATATTGTTCTTTATATGTTTTTAGATATTTTTTGATGCTTAAAGCGTATATACATAGACATAAAAGAAAAGTTTTACTGTTAGGATATTAATTAGAATTCGGTTGAGATGACGATATTCTGATGAAACTCATTTACTATATAGTAAATATTTTTCGTGAAATACAATTCAAAGATATTACTTTTCATGTACTGTTTTTCAACCACACAAGAGCCATTTCTTATCTTTATTCAAGACAACTCTTTTAATTCTTTGCTCGAAAATATCTATCGGATAAATTTATTTTCTGTAATTTTTCCTTTTTTTCTTCAAAAGTCTGTGTAAAGAAGAGATGAGTTTTTATAACATTAACGTTTGTGCCTTGCTGTTTTACTGCCATGAAAGACTTTCAGGCATGGCAGTGTCTGAAGATAATCTTGCTCGGGTTGCTTTTATTTATACGAATACTTCCTGAAATATTTCGTATACTTTGTCACTTCATCGTTTGCTCATGAAAATGGTTTTCAATTACTCTTATATTCGAATTTTCACGCTATTATTAAAAAAATATATTTTTCCAATTTTAAGAATTTGGATTAAATTCGAGTAAAATATGAGTCTTCTATTACTAATTAATGTTTGAAATTTTTGTATTAGATTGTAATGCCATGTATATGTTTTTGGACACGTTTGTGTTTTAAAAAGAAAAGAAAATGTTAAATATCTTGTGTGTGTGTGGAAATATTTTTTTTATTGTTGAGGTTGAATGCCTTTATTTGTGCTTTAACAGGAAATCAATATTACAACTGTGTAGTTGATTAGAACCACTTAAGATATTTTTAGAACATAAAATGCTTACTGATGTATATAATATATCTTAAGCAAAATTAGGGGAAAAAAAGTGATTTAATGAAAATTTCTACTTTTCACGAAAATGTTGAAATTCACTTTCTTTTTTGATGAACTAATATTTTTCCAACCTTGGATTCTTAAAAAAAATTAAAATAAACAAATATGAGCGTTTTTCTTTCTTAATTTTATTTTTATAATCGATTCAGCACATATCGATTAGTTTAGATTCCAAAATCGGTAAAAAGTCGTCCTCCATTTTGCAGCATTCCTTCTCTCATTATGCTATCCATTTTTACATGTTCGAGGTAATATGGCGGGTATCGCCTTCCTGTCTTGAGTCAGAAAAGAACCGCTGCACTGCCATCTTTTATTTAGCTCTTAAAAATGTCTTCCTCTTTGGTTTATTGGTTCGTTTTAAGCTCCGCCTTCTTCGCCGCATGCCTCTACCTTTTACAGCAGCGGTATTGATTTTTTTGAATGAAGCAGCAGCATCGTTTTATAGCGTTGGAGCTTAGTCATCGGATTATAAAAGCTGCAAACGGAAAATGCAGCGTGCGATTTTGTTCCACAGCTTTATTTTTTTGTCGTCTGTGTTGTTTTTCTCCGATCGTTTGGGAAAGGATGTTTCTTTTTTCTTTTATGAATTCAGTTGGATTTGGAAATGTGTTGAAAATACCAAAAATGGAGATTGCTTCTCCCTTCATCTTTCCATCTTTTTTTCTCCTCGATGAATGTGGTGAAGATAAAATATCTGGGGACCGTTCTTGTATTACGGCGCGCGCCATTTTGTTTTGTTCGATTTTCTTGTCATCTAATTATGTTCAGTCGGAGGTAATGGAAGTTTAATATCGATGCAGAAGTAAATGACTTGTCTGGGATTGACTTTTGATAGAGTTTGGAAAATACTTTGAGGTTTTAGGAATTAATTTCGTAGAATTTGCCACTAACAGAGTAATATTTAAAAACCCGAATAAATACCTTTTATTTTGTTTATTTTCATTCATTTATTTTAACTATAATTTATTATTTTTTTATATTAATTATTTCAATATGATTTTTAGTTTCAAAGATATTTTATATATCTTTAAAAAACTAAACTACTATAACTAAACTAAACTACTAAACTAAATCTACTATATAACTGTACTTGATATCTTAAGAACGGAACGATTTTCTTTTTCTGTGATTTTTGAGTTTGCTATTCCACATTTATGAAACTTATTAATTGTGAATTATTTGGCCATTCCAGGAGGAAGTGAAAACGCGGTATTTATATTGTGAAACAATTTAAATTGGATATTTTTTCACGCTGCTGTGTAACGAACATTTTTAAGAAAGTGAGGAAAAATTTAATCTATTTGATATTGCCAATACGTTTTTTTTAAAAAAAATTTCCCCTTAATCGGTAGGTACAATGCATTTAACATTTAAGGTCTGTCAAGTAAATATTGAGTTAAAAATTGAACAATAAAATTTTGCCGGAATTTCTGAGAAGAATATTTTTGCCGTTTTTTTTTTTATTTTTATTTTTTTTATTTAAAACATAATTTGATCCATCTTTCCCTCCACCACCTTTTTAAGTTAGAATATCTTCATTTTAGAATTCATTGGTTTTGAAAGGAGACTTACTAATTACTTTTTTAAATATTGCAAAGCATTTTATTTGCAATATTTTCCAGTTTGTGAAACGTGGGTTTTTTTTCACGAGGAATGTTTTGTAATCCAGTGATTCTCAACCACTTTGCCGCGGCACTTTTGTGTGCCGCCAAATTTTTAAAAATTTATTAATTATACTCTGAGCGCGAAGGGAAACAAAATTCCGAATCCGAATTACATTTTGCCATTTTATAGAAATAGTCTGGATATTTTGAAATATTTAACTTATTCGTGGGTTTATGGAAGTATATTGCAGATAAGTAAAATTCTTTTTAACTTATTTTATTGTTAATGTGTTATCAAATTTTGAAATTGTTAAAAGTGTATCACAAAAAAAAAAAAAAAAGTTGAGAATCTTTGCTCTAATCAAATCGATGTCGTAAAAAGTGAATCTATGAAACAATTTTCATCTCACTTTCTATATTTTTAATCTGGCTATGGTTTTCAGAAACTTCTACTTAAAAAAAAGCCAAACAATCACACTAAGTAAAATTTTATGTGAATTAGTATTTTTTTGATTTTATATAAAATATCTGTAATTAATTAAAATATTATTACTCTATAATAAATGTTTTTGAGCTTAAGAATACGAAAGACACAAAATGCAATATTGTTATATTGTCTATGAAAAAAAGAAATAATACGAACTCCATGAAATTAAATTATAGAAATTGAAGGGGAGGTAAAGCTAATTCACAAAAAACTTAGTGCAGTCGTTTAGTGTGTTCTGTAACGATAAAATTATTTTGTTATTCCACAATATGACGAATTCGTTAAAACATCTGGAAATAGCAGATGTTCAGGCTTTTGTTATGAATGGGGACGTTGGATAACGTATTGTAGTGAAAATTGTTTAACAGGAAACTGAGGGGACTGAAATAGTTTTTCGTGTTAAAAGATTGCAACCCCCTCCCCCTGCATATATTTAATCTTTAACAGAATTAACCCGGCACTTCACTCGCGAAAAAAACGAACGGAATTTCACGCGCAGGATATCTCATACCCAAGGGTGTTTACAATCTGTTTTTTACGTACAATTTGCATACAAAGGTGAAAAGGGAAAAAAGTAGAAAATACAATATGTTTACTCGCAATATGTACACTTTTTACCCGCAAATTTAGCGTTTCTGTTATTTATATTAGGATTTTCAGTACATTGTTTATACACTCATTTAGTCTTCCTCGTGAATGAGTGCGATGTTTTCACCGGATCTTGAAGTTTTTAAAAAATTTCGAAGGGGCATTGCTTGCTGGTTTTTACTTTCTTCTGTAAATCGAAATCCAGATCATTTCAGGAATTAGCATCTGGTTCGATGTTTAGTAGGTGGTTTCTGACTAATTAACAAAATAATTTGCGCATTTACTGTCACAACGTTCAACAACACAAAAATTATTGTCATAGGCTAACGATTACGTTTTCTAGTTATTGAATATGATGTGGTCATTTTACCAAAGATGAGAGAGAGAGATAATTGTGTGCTCCTTCTGTTAAATTATCTGGATAGATTTTTCAGTAGAGGAATCGTACTTGCTTTATACTCATCATTCGATTCTTCCTCATCATCCCCGCAAAGAAACTTTCTTCAGCCGAAAGTACTGCTGTACCATATCTGTTAAATACTGTATCTATTAAATTACTTAAAATATCACATTTCTTCATCATAAGAACAAAAATGCGCCATTGCGCAAGAAAGATTTTAAAACTTGCTCATGCATTTAGAACTGTATCGGCGATTCACGCACGAGGGTATGACTTACTCCAGGAGGCGGTATCCCAAAATATATATTAGAATTTGCTTACAAGCTAAGGCCCCTCAAAGGATATGACCTTAAAGTCAGTTACTCGAGAAACTTTTCATTTTCCGAAAAAGATTTAGATGGAGTCTTGAAAAAAGTTAGGCGGTGGGTATGACACCCTGCCCGAGAAATGCCGGGTTTAGTTTATTAGAGTAGTGGTCCCCAACCCTCAGGACGCGGATCAAATTGTAATGGGGCGCACAAGGAACAATAAATTATTTCCGTTTTATTTACTCTGGTTTGTGCGACTTTTTATGGAAATCACTTTATATTCCATGTTAAATCACTTTATACTCATTTTTTGATGTAATTGTTTTTTTTATTCTTTCATGCATTTTTAAATACAAACAATTTAAATCAAAATTATTAAATCAAAACTATCTAAAATATAAACAATCAATCCCCGCCTCCTCAGTAGGCAGTGATAGAATTATCAATTGTTGACCTGTCCGCGTCGATAGAAGGGTTGGGGTACACTGTATTAAGAGTACATTTTTTTTACATATATATGTTCAAAAATTGCCGTAATTTGCTCTCTCTTGTTGATAACGTGGAGTTAGCAATACCAAAACCTTAACAGATTTCCATTTTTGTCTTCTGTTTTGGATGAACACTTTTAAGAAGCTCCATCTTCATTTTAGAGAAATAGTAGTTTGCTTTCTCCCTGAGCTCTTCGCCGTTGTGCACATAAAAAAGTTGTTCTAAAATTGATGAGAGATTAGATGTTTTTTTGTGGCGTTTGTAGGGATAGGGTGAAAGTAGCTTAGGTAAACAAACTTGGTTCGTGTCATAGGCTATTCCGAGGGTATTTCAATGCCATGTTAGCGACCTTTCTACGAAACATGTGAAACTGCTTCTTTGATTCCACACCATTCTTTCATTTCATACCGCCTGAGCACCTGTTATTTTCCGTATTTTTTTGTTCGTTTCCAAAAGGGAAGTCTTTTCTTGTTAAACGATTTTTGTGTTTCGTGTTGAGAGAAAAATGCGTGAAAATACATAATAGTTTGTCGGGACTGTCGCATTATTTCATGTTAACCGATGCTTCGTCTTAAGCGTTTTCATGTTGAACGCATTTCACTGTAATTGAGTTTCATTTTCATTCATAAACAAAAAATCGAAAGAAAAAAAACTGCATTTAAAATTAATAGAATTAATATTCGAAATGCTAATAACAAGGCTTTGAATTTATATTGTATGGATATAAGAATTTATATTTTTTTTAAAAAAGTACATGAAATTAAATAGAGATAGACACATAGACTGCTCCTCATGTAATTGGGTGGTTTAAAATTAATGTCCGTTGAAAGCCAAGTTGTCTACTGTAAATCGAGAAATTTCTTAATTTTTCTAGGTAATAAAAAACACTTGTTACTCTTACTATTATATTTTTAAAAACCGAATTCGGTTCATGCTTTTTATCTCTATGCCGGATTCTTAGTTAAATAAAAGGAATATTTACATCTGTTCAAGAAATGATAAAAATGACTACAGTTTAAATTTCAAACTTCTGATGTTCGTAAAAGGAAGCCTAATATGAAATCACTTGATGTTTTTTGGGTCAAAATTTGCGATATTTTAAAAACAATTTTAATGCATGTATTTTAACTTATTGTGTATCACAAGATTAAGGAAATTATAATAACAGGTAAAGTGGCAATCTCAGTAATGTTTCCTTTATAATTAGAGAAGTTTAGTTTGTACAAATTCTCTCCAAAGAATGGGCGAAGTTTCCCTACCTTACCTTTTTAATTTATCTAGAAGTTACGAGAGAGGTAAAATAAAAATGTTACTACAAGCAGAAACACTGAGAGAATGGGTAAAGAATGATATATATCTCTTCCCCATCCCCCCCCCCCCCCCCCCCGCGCCCCCAATATAAAACTTTTCCATTTCGTTAAATTATTTTTCTGATTGTAACGAAGTGACACTATGTTTCTTAAGGGTAAAAAGGGGCGAAAATTGTACATTTTAGTGTCACAACTATTGAAATGACACGGAATTCGAAAAGTAAGAATTAAGAGTTGTGATACGATTTGGATCCCAGTTTATTATATTATCAAATTATTTAACTAAAAAAAGGAGGTGGGTAAAGATCGGCCTTTTTTCGTCCATCATAATCATGAAAATTCAAAGTATTTATTGGAGCTATATTATTATATTTATGTAAACTTTAGGTATTGATCTTTACTTTTATTCTAAAATAGTAAGGGGGGGGGGAATAGCAATGAGTTTTTCTATTTTAAGCGCTTTTTCTAACTTTCATTTAAAAAAAAAACTGTTAAGCGCTTTAAGTACCACTGCATTTTTTGGTCTCTCAAATGCTACAATTATAAGGCTTTTAAACTGATATTCATTTGTTTTGGTGCATTGAGCGCGTTGAGATGTGATACGAAACAAAATAGCTTGTCCGCGAATCGGTTGACTCATACGTTACGTACTTGTTTAAACGTGTCTTCACCTCGCGCATGTCATATTGTAATACAAATGTTTCTGTGGTATTTTGACCATTATTTTACATAGTATTGTATGCGTTTTGTGTATTTTATTAAAAAGCAATGCACTCACGAACACCTTAATCAATCGGGGTTATACTCTTTTTACGTAAATCGAGATGATTCCTCATTTGTTCTACTCCAGTTGTTGAAATCACGACACACAAGTTTCAAAATATATAACGTATGGATAAGAACAGGTATAGGGTCATAATCCAAACATTGAATGGTGTTGTCAGTGCAAAGTTGGTGCTAGAGTTGTTGGCTGCTGTACACATGTTGCATCTGTATTTTGGTACTTGGGATACTGGCCCCATAATCACAGACAAAAACACTGAAGTCTTGGATATGTGTGTGTGCTGATACTAGTAGCGCATACAGGAATTTTTCAAGGGAGGTTGTCCAGTTTTGAAAGTCCACCATTCTTGTATCATGCTCCTTTTAATTTTGTCGATTTTCGGGAACTAAAAACAGTAAAAAACTAGTTATTTAATAAATAGCATTAATTAATAAAATTAATCATCAATAACAAATATTTAATTAAAATTTTACGTACTTTATACTTAGACTTATAATCAATCGGATAAAAAATCAAGGACTTTGGGGGGGCGGACCCCTAGGACACCCCCCTTGTGTGCGCCACTGGCTGATACACTTCAAGACGCTGCTACTGGATGGTCCAGTGACGATTCAGCCAATGAAAGCAACAAGGAAATGTAGTCGAAGACATTTGTTATAAATGATTTAACATTGTTATTTTTTTCCTGTTTTTCTATTTAATAAAAAATCATTTAAAAAAAAAAAACCCTAACATTTTCATTTCGACTGAGTATTAGTGTTAGATAAAAAAATTCATAATATGAATTTGCCAATGGGCGAAAAAAGGCTTATCTTTACCCACCTCCTTTAAAAAAAAATACTGCTTTAAATTATAATTATGTATGATTCAAAAATATTTTGTTTTCGAAATGGTGCTAATTTATCCGAAACTTCTAAAAACTAATTTGAAATTTTAAACTGTCTTTGCTATAAAAATAGTTTGTTTTAGGAAGAGGGAAGTGGAAGGGAAAGTCCCAATTAAAAGAAAGAAAGTAGTCGACCTTCGAAACTTACTTTACACAGGTGTTTTGTGCATTGAAAAACTTAATTGGCGCTATAGATATTATTCTTTTATCTTTTATTATCTATTCTGTCTAGAGGGCTGTAAAAAGGAAACTTCTTAGTAGTAAAAAGCGGGAAATATCTCGTACTTCTATCCCAAAATAATATTTGTTGTTGAATTTAACTTGTCCCATAATGAAAGTAGTAAAAGGAAATGAATGTATGACATAACATTTATTTTTAAAAACGTGATCAAATTAAACAGTATTCATTACAAATATTTCTAATTTTTGAGTGTTTAAATGAGTGTTTTCTCGATTTTTATCAAAGATTTCGCGTTATTTCAACTTAAAACTCATTTTATAGATTTTTTTTTTTTCAAAATTCGAAATACCGTAAAATCCGGTGTATAACGCGCATCTATACTTTCAAGCTGCAATTTTTAAATATATTCGTCGTATAACGCGCATCCCCTTTTTTTTGCGAAGAAACCTGAAATGTATGTGCGCAAGTCGTTTATTCGAGGTATTATTCCAAGCTTTTGAAAAAAATAGTATAATTCTGCAACTACAACCTTGTAAGTTCATAAGTAATGTTATTTCTTTTAAATAAATAGTATTTCGATACATGTAGAAGTGTAATTTTTTTTTATGCTCATCTTTTCTATTATTTATAAAGCAGTTATCTTTATACCCGTCGTGTAACGCTCACTCGTAAATTTCGAGGTTATTTTTTGAGTTAAAATTGCGCGTTATAAGCCGTATTTTTCAGTATGTAGATTTAGTTACTTCAGTGGCATGAGATGCTGATCTTAAAAATAATTTATTCACAATTTTTCCAAAAGTCTTCCTCCATATCTTTGTAGTAACTAACGTCCACATTTTAATTTTTTTCTAAATAATCAGTATTAGCATAAATTTACCTCGACAACGTTCGTCAATGGTTATTCTGTTGAACTTAAATTTTTTTGCAGTCAACGTAATTACACCTTTTTTGCAACTTTTCATTTTTCTTTTGATGCTTCAAGAACAGGTCAAATGCGACTCCATCTTTGGATAAAAACCTTTTTGTTATTCCATTATACTTTTACAATTGGTTGATATATTCAATTGAAATAAAACAATTGATTCCGATCAGCGAATGCAATTAGAAAAATAGTTATAATTAGGTTAACCTAAAATAGAAATATGTGTCAAAACAAATGACAGAAGTCGTGGAACATTTAAGAATGATTTTGATTGAAGGCTTCGTAATTCTGCGCTACTACACAACTTACATCTGCATTCGCTAATAATTCGTATGTTTAAATATTCACTTGCTACCATTATTAAAGGATAGAGAAACTATTTATTTAAAAAAAAAGTAAATAAAATTTGCTATTTAAAACTTTTTTCACTGTTAAAAGAATTTTAACAATGGAATTGAACATTTGACTATAATTGATTATATATAAGAGTTATCACAGAAGCTTATAATTATTGTCTTACGCAGGTATTATGAAATTAAACATAATTTTGATTAAAGAGATTTACGTAGCTGCAATTTTCACTTGCTTGCAGTTGGGGATTAAATTTACTTGTGGAAATGTTTTGCAGCAACTTTAAATGTTCATCAGTTAACTTGATCAGTAAATATTTATGTATGTCGCATTTTGGAGAATGTTTTTATAGAAAAGTAGTTTCTCTCTCAATAGCAGAAAAAAAAAAAAAAACCCACTAGCAAATTTATGTAACTGATCAAACGTTGTGAGTGGAAGACTTAAAAAATTCCAGTGATATAAGTTTAAATATTTTCTTAAAAAATATCGCTTCACTGCAAATCAATTATTTCCATTCAAAGCTCTGGGCAAGGGATTTTGAAAAATCTTGATGTCATTTGCAATTACATCAAAATCTTAAAAACGAGACTCTCAAATTTTATTTTTAAAGCACCTGAAATTTCAGTTGCAAAATCTAATAGGAAAAAAACCCCACCTCATTCTTCAGTTAATCCAAAAACGGAAATCTGCTTGTAATTCAAAACTAACATGTTGTTAAGATGACCTGCCTGAATCTTGGGATTTAGTGGAAGAGTCTGTGCCACTTTGGATAAAAAGTTTAGAGACCCCTGCTTTTTAAACGGTTGAATTATTGTTTTATTTTCTACTTGAAACATGTAAGAAACTGTATTCACTTGAATTAAATAAATTAATGTATCGAAATTATGATTGATCCTTCAAAATAAAATGTTATAAATGATTAAAAACATTTCTGTCTTATAACTTGATATGGAAGCAATTTCAATAATATCTTCTTGATGAATATAATTTGCAAGGCATGAAGATACTAAAGGAGCAAAGGAGGTCCTTATAATTAAATTAGCAACGACTAACAAATCGAATAATTTTTTTTAAAAAAAATATTAAAATTTCATTTTTGCAAGTAATTTAGGACGAGTGTCCAAATAATTCTTGGTTTGGGGTAAAAAATGTAAATCAGATGCGTACTTTATTAAATAATAGTACCATATTTGTTTTTAAGGAAAAAATGACGAAAAGTGATCAAAAGTCTTCATAATAAACAAAATACTTAATTTAAATCAGTTACAATTTTGACTGTAGCTTAATTTAAATAAAAGTAAGAGAATAAATAGAGTTTTTAAAATTATAGTATTGGAAAGGAAAACTTGATTTTACTTCTCTGAAACCATGTATTTTTAATTTTCTATTGAAATTTTGGATTTTGGGAAGTTATTCCAATAGCATTTGACTCTTCCATTATTTTATTGAAAACTATTTGATCAAAAAATGTTTCCATAATTAAATTTAAAAATATTATTTTGGCAGCTTCTCTCTGTCGCTAATTCAGTCATGAAAAAAAATCATAAGAAATTACTCCTAAGTATTTTTCTACAGTTAAGTATCCATCCGTCATACTCAAATATGAACTTTTTATCCATATCCTAGAAATTATATGCTTTGAAATACTCTGAAATATTAAATTGTGTAGTGCAAAACATTTAAAATTAAAGATTTGAATGCACCGTTTTGTGTGTTATTTAAGGGATGATAAATGCGTGCTTTAGCGCAACAGCTAACAAAAATGGCTTGAAATTTAAAAAACATTCCCCGATGTTTTTTGAGGTTCATTAGTCAAGTGTTAAAGGTATTTATTTCTCAAAAAGCGTATCACGGCTGAATTATCATTTGAGGCACATGATCTCTGTTGAGGTCTTAATAACCTATTTTTTTAAGGATATTGTTGAGCTTTATAGATACAACTTGCCATGATTACCTAGTGGGTAATTACAAGAATTTAAAAATAAGGAGTTTAAGAAATTAAAAGTTAAGAATTTAAAATCAAGATTACGACCTTAAGTTTAAAATAAAGTAGCTGGAGCTAAATTTGTTGTCAGTGTTGTAATAATATGCAAGGAGAAATAAAAATTAAAAGTGGAATATGTGTAAAATGCGTATCGATAGTTTCAACTCATGTGAAATGAAATTTTTTTTGAAATTTGATACTTTCATTTAGAGATGAAACCAGGAAGTCTTGATACTAAGAAGGAAAGGGGAAATTTCTATGGGCAAAATGTTATACATTTTCAAGAGCCCATGCAGCTAGTATAGTTCTTATAATCTGTTATTCTAATGATTTAGTTATATTATTTTCGTTCAATGTTACATTTTCAATAATTTTATATTGTTAAATATGTAACTAAGCAAAATGTTTATTTGAAAATTAGAAAAAAAATAATAATAATAATTCTCGCATTTTCTTTTTTTTTGTTTTGTTTGACGAATTGCATCAAACATATTGAAAAATTTAAGAAATTCAAGTTCTCTTTTTTTCGTAAAACTTTTTTTAAAAAAAATTATTTAAGTGCTACATCTGAGAGATAAATACTTTTTTAAAAAATTTGACGTGTGTGTAAGCATTGGAAGAATTTTGACCATGCACGAATTATCAACGTCAAATATTACTATCTTAAAACCATCTGTTTTTTTGAATAAAGAAGTCATCTGTTCTGAGCATGTTCTTTGTTTTATTTGCTTAGCTCAGCAGTTTTATTGTTTTTCGGAAAGAGAAAATACTTTATTTGTATAAACGTATAAAGGAGAAAACTGTAGTTGCCTAATTGGACAGATTTTAGGTCGAAGAATTTATTTAACCTGGAAATATTTATAGCTAAGTGATACAAAACGAAAAAAATCGACTAAAATATCTATTTGTTAAATTAATTTAAACAAGGAAATGAGAGACTGCATTTGACCTGTTAAATTTAGTGTGATAGTGGAAAAGGTCGTAACATATAATCTTAAAATAATACTTTTTATATAATTTTTTTTTAATTTTATTTAATAAGGGTCGTGAAAAAATAAACGGAAACCTTAATTATTAAAATGGATTTAAAATTATTAAAATTTTTAATTTCGTAATGATTTTTAAAATTAATACATACAGTAGTAGAGTGTAGAGGAAACCTTATCGTTCAGATACGGAAATGATTAATTTTGACAGATTTCTTTCTTATATTGATACAGAGTTTGAAGTTATTGATGAAAGCTTTTATGATTTTAATCCTTGAATAATAGGTTATTATTATTTTGCTGATGTTATACAGATAATTTACAACACCTTACATATTGGAACAGTTTTAAGAACACTGATTTTTTTCTTCAATTCCTACTATTAGCTCACTCTCTCTCTATATTTATATATTTATTTATCTTGTTCTCAAATTTTCACTCGAAAATAAAATAATTTCTATTCATCCAATCAAGTTCAAATGAATGTTTTTAAACTTGTAGTGGATGA
>BMAV01020330.1:86777-115873 GCA_019973955.1 Trichonephila inaurata madagascariensis | reverse complement strand
GTATGCATCAAAACCTTATAGAGTTTTTGCTAAAAATCAAACTATTTCCTTTTAAAACCTATATTATTGTTCTGTTCACACTGAATTCAACTTAGATTTTAATTTTTTTCTCATTTCCTGTTTTTAAATAATATTTCTTATTTCAGTGGAAGAATTTATTTCATCAGAGCCTCGTGAACTGTTATTGATAAGAATAGAATGTCTAGTCAATGCTCACTTTGAAGAGGCAGCTATACGACTTTTACGTTGCAGCTTACAAAGTGTTTCAGCCTTTTCTGTAAATAGTACCGATGAATGTGATAATGAAAAAGATTGGAAGTGGTCATATATGGAATGGTTGCTTCGATTACTATTTAAGAAAAGAAGATTGAATGATATTATCACTGAAGTAAGTGTTACTTATTGGAAAATTGTACTGCTGTACATCAGTAGTCTTCAAACTTTTTCAAATCACGGAACCCCTAGACCTATAAGGTGTTTTCGGGGAACCCCATCCCCCCACACTTGCATTTAGAAGAATATATCTTCAAATAATATTTAAAGTTGATCACCATGATATAAGTACTTTACGTAAAGGTAATTGAAAATTTTTTGCATTTTATATTAAAGAAATTTTATCTAATTTTAATATAATTTACTCCTTAATAATATTAATTCATGCGATCCAAGTGTCACAAGCCCATATTTAGTGACTGGGATGTATGCTTGTATTTTTTTTACCCAAACTGTTAAAATCCAGGTCTATTGAAATTATCTATAGTCACACTTCACATTCTATGTTTAATTTGTTTTTATGCAATATTTTGTTTTGTAGTCACTCATATTAAGAAATATTTCTCACTTAAATACTTTGGTTTGAATAGCATTAAAATGTTTACAGCAGCGTGAGAAATCTTATATATTTTATATGAATTTGCATCCTAAAACGCGTAGGAGCTGAAATTTAGATTTTAACCTCGGATCTGTTAATATGTCAATAAGTTGCTCCCTCTCCTTCATAATAAGTGTCCCCCCCTACACAAATGAAATAAAGATACATTTTTCATAAGAAAACTATTAAATTTTGCAAAACATTGTACTAGTAAGTGAAATTATTTTGTGGAACCCTGATATTGTAAAGAATAGAATAATCACAATCTAATAGGTAGTACATATATGTTTTAATATTCTTTTATTTTAATAATAGAAGTTTTTAAAGTATTTCAAAATAAAGATGTATTATGAATAAATAAAATTTTCAGTTTTAATGACTGGGCTGAGTTTTAGATTCTTGTGGATATAAAAACTTCATAGAGAACATGAGTCCATTTTGCACATAATTTTCTTTTTGAATTTTTATTGCGACTCATGGAACCCCTGGGTATGCCTCGTGGAACTCCAGGGTTCCATGGAACACAGTTTGAAGACCACTGCTGTACACATTACTTCTTTCAAATTTTTTAACTTTCAGTATTTTTTTATTAAATATTTTTATTACATTTATAAATGCTCAAAATTATATATGGAGCATGGGTTGTTTTAATTGCTTGACTTTAGAGCTGTGTAAAGTTAATAAACAGATTTTTGTTTTCATTTTTGACAAACAAGTCATTTTTGACAAGTTTGAGTGATTTAAAAACTTTTTAAAAAGCAGTTTTATGTATATTTTTTAGTTTTTGAATGCTAAGTTTTTAAAGATTTAAATTAATTTTGGCTGCAATACTTATGTTTTTGATTGTAATTTGTTTGTTTGTCTTGAAATTTTTTGATATTTTGTAAATTTTGTTTTGTTAACATACACACTATTAAGTTGTGAGTCTATATTTTGCACCTCTTAATAAAAATCAAAATTTTACTTAATTTTTTCATGGTTACAGAATGTAAAAAAAAAAGTTTTTTTAAAGAAGAATTTATTGAATTTGTGTATACATTATTTGTTAATAGACCTACCATATGCAAGATACATTTAAGGTTTTCGACTGCCAATTTATATTTTTACTATCCTTCTCTTTTGTTTACATTTATAAGTTGAGTGAATTATTTTCAACTGTAAATAATATTTAAATTTAGTTTTTTAGGTTTTGTATTGTTTTTATGGGAGCATGAACCAGTTATCACTGAAATTAAGTTCCCATTATTCGTTTTGGAATCTTGTTATATTAAAGAACAATTCTTAAAAATTTATTCTTATTTCTTGATTTTGTTTATTACTTTTGCAGTATGTTTTTATTTGCTTATTTTGAAGTTATTCAAATTCTTTATCCTGTTATTAAAGTTGTTTATGTGTTTAACTGATATAATATTTTTGTTGAATTTTTTAAGATGAAGGACATTTGTTATGTTTATAAAATGAGGAGAGCTTATCTAATGTTGAAGATTATATTTTTTCATATTGTTGAGGAAATGTTCATTTGTAGACAGTATCAAAGATAAATAACAATGTTTTCATTCAAGAACAGCTGAATGGGGAGTATGATGTATAATTTGCCCTGGAATTTTAAGTTCCAGTCATGATATTACTGTTTTGAAACTGTGCTTCAAAAAAGAGAGATGCACACAAAATGTGTTTAAGGAGCATAAATTGGTCAAAATCATTCATAATTTTTTGATGAAGCTTAGGAGCAAGCTGGAAGTGTTGCTGGCGGAACTCTTGCATTTAATATTTTATCATGCCACAATATCTGCATTCTTTATATTCCAAGACAAATTTGTCCAGATTCCAACATCTTTTTTGTATACTTTTTAAAAACCGAATTTGCAATAAATTTAGCATTAGCCTCTCATATTGCAATGCATACCCTAAGATCTTAATAGCATTCTGCTTTTGTAAAAATATTTATTATTTATTATTTTGATCACTAGAATGAAGATTTGTAAGTTAAAATTATTAGTTGTGTAAAATAAGTGAAATGATACAAGATTCGTAATAATTTGAAAAACAATTGAAAAAAAGCTGACATCTACGATAATGTGTATGGTGGGTGCTCTAGAAATGATAATAATGTTTTTGCTTAGTATTGCTAATATGCAAAAAATGCTCTTTCTATTAACAATTGTATCAATCATAGATTTGACTTCTTGGGTATTGTCTTACTAAAGATAATAGTGAAAATCTGTGCTTAGAAAATATTCATGCAGTTTAGATTGAGTAGTTGAAGTATTTTCTAATATTTTGAAATAGAGAATAAACTTTTTCAGTCACAGTTAGATATATTGGTTATAAATCTTTCCAGGTATTTAATGATTTACAGTAATATTTGATATGTTTAAATTCCTCTTTCTGTCTCGAAGCAAACCTTCATCTGAAAAATACATTGCATTGGTTATTTAAAAAGAAGGAAAATTATATATTTCATGAGGGGGGAACTCGACTTTCTCAGTATAAGAACATAATAACCGTATAGAAATATATATTTTTAAATGATTCATAAAAAGTTCAGTCAATATATAATATTTGAATTCATCGATCATTTTGTAAAGTTCTGATTTTTCAACAGTCTTCTGCATGTAGTTGCCATGATGGTGTTCGTCTCATATATCGTACTTTCCATTCTTCAATGGAGGATGATGAGCCTTTAACAGAAACTTTGATAAATTTATTTCTTGTTCGTGATCTACTTTTCAAGTCAAATTACTGCTGTACAAGTGTAAGTCATTTTTATTGATATTTCCTTTAGCTGAAATTATTTACTAACTTCAATATCTTTTAACTTTTCATTATTTTTCTGTGTTGATTGACAGAATTATTTATATTATATAATTTTGCTTATTTGTAAACATTTAGCTTTTGTACATTTATTTGCTAAGATTTGTAAACAATATTTTCCTCCATTTTAGGAATTGATGAAGCTTTGGTGTGAATTTCAAGCAAAAAAACAAAAGACAGTTTCTGAAATTCAAGAATCAGCAAGAAAACTTCTTATTGGACATGCCTCATTTAGTGCACAGTTTTACTTATTTGTGGATATTCTGTGGGGAAAAGTAAGTGTAAAAAAATGTATTTAATAATAAGTATAAATTTATAATAATTAAAAAGAAATAGACATGTTCATCCCATACACCTACTTTTCTCATAATTGGAGAACTCCATCATAGTGTATTAGTTTTTATGTTTTAGAATAGATCGGCAACTTTAAAGCTGTGGTGTGCCAAACCATTGTACCTATGTGATTTTGAGCGTCACACAATAGGAAATATTTGAAACAATTCGATTATTGCTGGGTAATGCATGCTTAGAGAATAAAGGTTAAAAATACAAATTTAGTTATATTATATATTAATTATGTATTATTAAAAGATATTTATTAATAAAAAGCAGAGGTTCTCCCAAACTTTTTTGTCTCGTAGACCCCTTATCATGTTTTTCGGTTTAGTGTAGACCCCTACTAACCTAATATTAAATTTTTGCAAATTTATCAACTTAAATATCTTTTTTGACAGTTGGTATAGCACTACTTACTTTTAAGTCTTATGTTTCTAACTGTAGTTAAGTAGAGTCTTTAAAACTTAAGAAACTCCTGTGAATTAATTAAATTAAAATTTAATTAATACATAAAATAATTGTTACATAAAATAACTGAGCAACAAACAAATTTTTTTAATGGGTGGGGTGAATTTGGTGCTTCAGTAACAAATTTTCAACATTTGGCATTAATCTTTTCAGGTTAACTCCAAATCTCATCGTTTAATAATATCCAATCTTTCATTTTTTCTTTCTGTTTTTGTTTTGGAGATTGGCAACCATGCTGAAACTCCTCCTCTCTATGAAAAGCACAATTAAAAAGTTTCTCAAGACATCTCATAATTCAGGTATATCTACAAGTATATCTTTTTAAAGCCAAAATTGCTGACATCCTTTTCTAAGCTTTACTGTAGGATCTTTGCTATGGCTATTCCAATCGTTTCCTTTTGTAATCAGACATTTTTTTTTTCAATGTGACCACATCAATTCTTTGCCTACTGTGGTATTACCATAATCAAATCATTTTCAAGCCTAGTTTCAAAACCTAAATAAAGGGCATTTAAATGTTGAACATAGATTAAAACATCATTTTTCTAACAGATTATCTGTGACAAATTGAGAAACTGGTAAAATTTGTGACATCCAATATTATACTCCTTTAGTTTGATTCTAGCAAGAAACACTGAAATGATGGTCCTTTTTTAATAAAGTTTATGCTGTCTCCTTGTAACTATAAATTAACCACAGTAAATTTAGTATATAAAGCTGTTAAATGGGTAAATCTGGGGTTTACACTTGATTAAATTTTCTTTTAAAATTAAACTCATGATCTGGTTTAGTTTATTGTAGACCCCCATTTACACCTCATGGACTCCTAAATTATTTTTTCGCTGATGTGGACCCTTTGGACATCCTTAGACCCCTGGCGGTCGATATAGACCACTTTTGGAATTACTGATATAAAGAAATAAGCAACATAGAATGTAACTTCTTTCAACATAAATAAAAAATAAAAAGTTAAGATTGTATTGATATTATGTATCTTAAAAGTATTTATTAAAATCAGGAGTAGGCAACATAAAATATAAGTATTCCTACAATGTAATAAAAATTTAATGTTCAATTTGACACATTCTTAATGTTCAGTTATTAAAAACTTCTTTGTGGACTCAAAATATATTTTATATGAGAAAACACACACACACACACACACGTGTGTGTGTAGAACCAAAAGCAACAAAGCAGAGCACATGCAATTTCCTTTAAACAGTTAAATTGCACTAGCAATGACATACAGCAATTTAAAATAGTTATTTACTCTGACAGATCTTTTCAAAATTACATAAATTTTGCTTTCAATAATTCTGAAGATTTTTTTTCATGAAGCAGCAGTGAGTGGTGTTTCATATTACAAGTATTTCACAGTTGTTTTCATTGAAGTTTAATATTTAACCTTAAGAATGAGTTCCATTTAAATAGATAATATTTTTTTTTACATAAATCACACTAACTATTTGCAAGCAGATCCAGCAGGATGGTTTTATGATGAAAAATTGCAAGTAAAGAAATAGCCTTTAAATAAAAATACTTGAGGTTTAGAGAGAAAAGGCCGAACCATTAAAATTTTTTTCTCATAACTTTCTAGAGAGGCGTAGAGTGTAACTGAGAATTGCTCCATGTTCTACATGTGGCATGCATGCCATATGTTGCCAAGTCCTGTTTTAGAGAGTGTCAGTTATTCTTGTGTTTTTATTAAAAATCTTATTTGTGTAACAGATTTAAATTATCTTTTTTATATTCTGTAATTTGAATTTTGAAATCGATTTTATGGTTTATGAAATGACATGAAAAGACATGATTATTTTATTTGTTTTTTGCAGTTTGGAATCGTTCTCTTACCTCTTTATCTGGAAATGTACATAAGAGGATTAACATCAGATCTCAATTTTTTGGAAGCAGCAAGACAAGCTGACAATAAAGAATATGTGATAGAGATCGAGAATCATATGGCAGCTATGTATTTTAAACTATTCACATTATTCAATGCCATCAATAAAGAAATTGCTCTGGAATGTTTGATGAGTGCTTTCTCTTTGGATCCAACTAAAGAAAGACTAGAATGGATAAAAAAGTTATCATTGCAAATATCCAAAGAGAAAGCTCTAAAATTAACAGCTGGTAGTAATGACCCTTTACACAAACTCTGCAACAGGAGTGGCTGTACACGTAATTGCATTCATCCTGCAGCTGTTAAACGAAAAGCTGTTGTCATGTGTGATCAAGCAATACAGGTGGGAGATGATTCTTTCGCAGATTTTGAAAATCCCCAGACTGTTCCAAACAATAATTTAAATGTATATAATAATCAAGGAAATTGTGATACTACGAAACCACAAAAATTGACCGAGAGCAATGGAAAGGTGGATACTTTGGATATTGTAAAAGAAAATAGTCCACAAATTGTTGATGAAAAGTCAGAGAATAAAGTTTTGACAAATGATAATTCACAAGATATAATAAAAGTTAATGATGCTGATATCTGCAAAAAAAGTGAGACAGTGATTAAATTGAATGAGGATGAAATTGTTAATGAAGGAAAGAACGACAAAGAAATGGAAGCAGAAGTGGATGTAGATGTTAATAGAAGCAAAATGATTAGTAAGAAAGCTGAAGATTTAGTTGAGAACTGTACCATTCCTGGCAATGAAACAAAATCTACCTCTTCCTCAGGTTTTAACCACCTCATAGAAAACAATGTGGCAGTAGCAAATAGTGAATCTATGGATGATAGTGTGGAAAATGTAACAATAAATTGTAAAGTTGATAAAATTAATAATCTTTCTTCAAGTAAAGTTAACTTTGCAATTACAGATCAACACAGTAAAAGTTTAGATAAAAGTGTCATTGATATTCAGGGAAACAATGTTAATGATATTCCAATTAACTATAGTTTGGATGTTCAAAAGGAAGTTCTTAACACACCTGCTGTGATTAAAAACACTGAAAAAAATGATAATTGTCTTGATACTGTGAAAGAAGCTAATATTTGCATTAATGGTTTTAAGGAAACAGAAATGAATGATGCTGATCAAAATCATGTTAATACATGTGATCATTTATCAGAAAAAGGGAAAAATTGTAAGGAGATTTCTGAGAAAGATAAATCATCTTCATTGGATCCTTGCACCATTAATGATAATGATGGCAAATCTGTGATTGCACCTGAAATTCAAAAAGAAAATAATCACAGCATCGTTTATTCTGAACCACATGCGAGTTCTGTGCCTCAAATTATGAAAGAAACCAACAAAACAAATCCAAACACAAATGAAAATGAACCCATGATGACCAGAAGATCCCATTTTTTGAAGAACGGCTATTTTGTTCCATTTTCTCACATTATTCTTGATACAAAATTGCCTGGAATTTCTCCTGGTCTTGCTTCTGACTTTGTTATAGTTCTTGAAAGTTTAAGAAACAGGCAGCTGAAAAGTTCTTGTAAGTGGAGCCAGATTAAATACTTATGTGAAGATTACTTAGAAAACGTAACAAATGCAAGATACAATATGCTGAATATGCAGTTAAATGATAGTGTTGATAGTGAGGCTGATTCTACTTCAGAGCTAACTGCAAATGGATTTAAAGATTTTGATTTTCATCAAAGCAATGACAGTGTTATTGAAGATCGCTGTGCTGATAAAACACATATTTTCAGACGTTTCATGAATGCTGATAATGGACCAGATATTGGGACATATGTTAATTTATCTGACATACACTGTCCTCAAATTCCACTGGAGAAATTATTTTATACTGACCATTCCTCTTCACATGCTGGACATAAAAAGAAACACAAAAAAACACAGAAATCATGAAAAGAACCCTGGAAAACTTATGTTAAAGAAGATTCGTCATGGTTCAAGAGCCCAGCGAGAACTTGTGAAGAGGAAAAAGAAGAAAAGGCGTAAAGCTAAACGAGGTAAGGGGCATACTAAGAAGCATCGCTTCACTCATGGAAAAGTCACTAAAGAATATGTGAAGAACAAGAAGAAAAAGCATAAATTGAAGAAGAAAAAAGAAGGAAACTCTGGTTTTGTATCTGGTGATTATTGCAGTGATTTTAGTTCTGCAGAGTTGATGAGATTGGTAAAGGAACATTCTAACAGCTATTCTAAGGTACCACCTACGACTTCAAAACATCCTCATAGTTCTGCTCTTGTTGTTGCAAGTGCTAGTTCGTCTGATGTTAGTGACGAGCCTCAAAGGAAGAAAAGAAAGGTGAGCTTCAGCAAGAAGAGAGCTCGCAATGAAAAATGCCATGATAAGCATAAACATGCTAAATCTAAATCTGGTAAACGCAAAAAGACAATTGTTGTTGAAAGTTGTAAAACAAATGTGAATAATGAAATGAATGGTAACATGGATTCTGTAAATGATTATTCACGCATTGTCCAGTTTTCAAGCGTAAAGAAAATGGAAGCTGTTCAAATTCGTCAAAGATCAGTAGCTTTAAATCTTTCAAATGTAAACAGCAAACCAGAAAACAAATTACCAGCTGTTAATCCTCATAAAGCAAAACCACAACAGTTCCCTTGTGAAACAAATCCTCTTGAACATTTTGTTCATCATCATAACTTTGAGGGTTATACACCAGAGGATCTAATGAAGATGCAATTATTGATGGCTAGGCAACAGCCTGATGTTTCTACAATTGGTAATACTGTCTCATCTGCTAATAATCAAGCAGTTCTTAAGTATGTTTGTTCAAAAACAACCTCTCGCTTATTATCTGTTGCACAGACTACAACTGTAGGATCAGACTCTGAGACCAGCAAGTCTCCTATTCCTGTATTTTCAACTAGAACGTCTACAACACAAAGACCAGCTGTGCTTCCACAGCCTCAAAATCTATCTACAAATGTTAAGCATTACTTAATTGATTCTAATAAACCATATAAAATAGCAAGCAGTTCTGCAGTTTCTGGTGGTGCTTTGATCCCAGTCAGCCTTGCCAGTAATGCTTATTCAGATGCCCATAACTTGACTGGAACAATGCTAAGTGGTAGTGTCAGTTATCCAGGCACTTCAACTTCACCTCAGGTTACAACTTTTACTTTTCCTGTTTCTTCCAATTCACTTGGTAGTAAATTAGTTGGCAATAAGATTGTAATACCTCTACCTTCTTGTGGGCATCTTAGATCATCAACTCCAGGTATGGCTTTAATTCCATCAGATTCATCTACCTATATTGCAAAGGCTGGAAGCCAGCCTTCATCAAACATTATCATTGTTAAAAATGGAAACAGTACTCAAATTATTCAAACACCTCAGCAACCTTGCACCTCTCGCACATATGTTGCCAGTCCCAAACTTACACCTTTACCCAAGAGTAGGAACATAAACCCAGTGGTTTCTAAAACTGTACCAAAAATAATAAAACAAGCTGCTAAAAAATTGACTCAGCCTGTAGTTAAAAGAACAACTTGCATTTCCAAATCTGCTAGTAAAAAGATAACTGACCTATCTTTGCCAAAACAAACCATATGTTCTTCAAATGCTAACAAATTAACAGCTGATATTTCTGATGTATCATCTAAAGGAATGTTGAACAGTGGAAAGACTGAACCTTCCCCAGAAAGTCTTCTAGTTCAGAGAGCAATTGAAGAAGCTAAAAGAGCTATAGCAGAAAGTAACAATGATCGTCCTTTAGATTTAAAAAGTGTTTCTGCATCCAAAGTTCAGGTTGTAGAAGAGAAAATTCCTCCACATATCCAACTTGAAAATAAGGAAATTGAAAATATCCCTGAAATTGAAGAACCTCCTGTACCAGAACTTTCGTTGTCACCTAAACCTAATGACATTTCTATTAAAAATACAGATGAAAGTAATATCTCTGAAATTCCAGCATCTTTGGAAACAGAAGAGGAAGTTGAAGCTGAGATACCATCTAAAGAAATTTCAGAACCAGAAAAATCTGATTTACTTGAAAAGAATGAGGAAGAAATTACAAAAACTGATACATCCGTAGCTAACCAACCAGCTCCAGAATCTTTAGAAGAAGAAAAATCTCCTGTGTTAAATTCTGTGCCTGAACAAGATAGTTTGTCAGATTCTTCTGTTGTTAAAAATGATGCCAATGCAGTAGTAACGTTACTTTCGCCTAAAGTTAGAACTCCTTCTCCCAAGGAAAGGACTCCTTCACCTGAAGTAGTTGAAACAGCTTCTTCGGAAAATAAAGATGAAGAAATCAATACAATAGATGAAAAGCATCACATTGAGGCTATTAAGGATACTAATGTTTCAACATCTGTGCCCTCAGAAACCAAAACAAGTATTTGTTCTTCAACACTAAGTCCAACTACCAGTGATCCACAAAAGGAATTGCAACCTATCGATGAATCAAACACATCCTCAAACTTGAAAAGTCTTGACAAAACAATTAATGTCTGCAAAGCAGAAAGCAGGCCCTCATTACCAGAAGGGGCAACAAGATCTTTTACTTCTATTAGTGATGCTGTCCGCTTCAGTCTTATGGATATGGATGATGCTACTGACTCTGTTGAAAACCAAGTAATTGTTTTTTTTTCTTATCTGAGTTTTATTACTGTTTATTTTATTTTGTTATAAAAATTTAAATTTAGTTTATATTAAATTATTTTCCTAATTTATATTGTAAGCATTTTGGATTTGTAAAATTAGATCAAACATTTAGATTTAGGACATTTTAGATTAGGAAAATGGCTGATGTACATCAGCAAGGCACATATTAAGTTATTTGTTACAAATTAAAGTCTTTGTTTTCGAAGTAAAGTTTAAATAATTTGAATTAAAGTATTTCTCCAGCAAATGAATGACTTGCTTCAGTGTCAGCACAGTCAATTTCACAAATTCCATTGAAATATAATTTCAAAATTGATGAATGATATGTCTGTGTAGAACAAGAATACAATTTTATGGTATTGAGGTGCACTGTTTCAGTTTTTGTTTTTAGGGAACAAATAGAATATTTTGTTAGAATAAAACCATAATCCATAACAAAATATTGGATAACAAGATAATCACATCCATAACAAGTAACTAGAACCCTTACTTATAAAGTTGCCATTTTTTTAGCAGAAAGAAACTGTTCTTCTATACAATTATATATTGCTTTTTTCTCTTTTAATATTTATAAAAAAGTTGTTAGTAATATGTTTGGAAGTTACAGAATAATTTACTTGCTGTTGTATATTGAAGGCCCAGTGGTAGTGTATCGCACTTCCACACCACAAGTCCGGGTTCGATTCCCGGGCTGAGCAAGGTCGACTCAGCCTTTCATCCTTACTGCAGTTGGTCGATAAATGAGCACCAAGCTTGCTTGGGGACTCACTGGGGGTCTTGCTTTAGACTGTCCACCTGACTGGGATATCTGCTCATGCATCTCAGTGCCCAATGGTCACGTACACTGGGATGGGCACAGTTGGCCCTGGCCCTCATGGATTGTTATGCTACTGAATTTGAGTTTTTTTGTTGCAAATATTAATTTAAGTTTTTGAACATTGTATTTATAATAATTGATTATAAATTTTGCTTTTATGAAAGGGTTTTAATAATGTAGGGATCAAAACTATTTATTCTTTCATAAGCTTTTAAACTTAGAAACTAAATATAAATTTATTCAGATTAATGTGTTATAGCTAATAAAATTATCAGTTTTTTAAAGTGAAAGTTATTAAACAATAGCAAGGTACAGTAGAGATTTAATTCTTTCAGTTCATTTGTAAATGATAAATTTTAAATAATTGAAATAAAAAAAATGAAGATTCAGAAATGTATGATTCTCTTTGTATAAAAAAAAGAAATCTGGTGAACAGGAATATTTTTGGTTTTCATGTCGTGGAATATTAATGCTTTCCACTTTTCTATGCAAATAAACTTCTGTTATTTTATGAATAAGTTAACATTAAATACTTGTTCTAGTATCACCAAATAATTTAGTTTATCTTACATACAGGCATATTATTTTCATTAAATTTTTCTTTTTTTTTCTCCCCCCATTAAAATAGGTTTTACAAGCTTTCCAGGTCACTCATGAGTCATCTCCCAGTTCACCTGCATATGATAATAATTCAACTAATGAAGGTGATACTGGTGAAGCTTCGCAATCTGCTGTTATTCTTACTACTCCTCAAAATACAACTACCACTGAATTGAATGTTAGTCGAGTATCGCAAAGATTTGAAACATCAGTTCATGGTCCTGAAACTGAAAAATTCACTGAATGCCAGAGTACAGTATCTCGAACTACAACATGGATCCTTGAGGACTCGTCTCTTAATGAATCTTCTCAAGTTATGCAGGTACAAAAGTCACCAGATCTAGATTCATCAGGAGAAGGTAAAGATGATGAAAAACCAAAGAAGAAGAGGAAAAGAAAAGAAAGATCGGAAAGGGATTTGGAAGCCACTCACAAATTTTGGTGTGAGATTTGTCACAAAGGATTTTTTTCTGCTTATAATCTTAGAAGACATTGTAGAAATGTACATAAAATGAATCTACCGAAAGGATCCTCTGAGTTACCATTTGGCATCAAAAGCACAGCTGAAATACCGTTTGCCAATAATTCACAATGCCATCAGCAAGTTCAACAGAGTGAGAGTTCGTCATCTGAAGTAGTCACTCCCCCACGCATGACATATGTTCAACAGTCATGTATTAGTCCTAAAGGAGCAGAATATATGATGCCTTCACCTACAAGAGAAAGTAAAACACAAGATTTTTCTATGAAGCCTACAACTAATCAGCATACATCCCAAATACAGAGCTCTGATTTTCAAATGCAGACTCCTCCAAGAATATCAAATCAGTCATCATCAACCCATGTTTCACCTGTGACACCTACCAAAGATTTTCGATTGCCTAGTTCAACAACTGCATCAACACAGTTATCTCCAAATAAAATGTCTTCTGTTTCTAAACCTGCTACATCTCCGAAATTTCAAAGATTGCCAACATCTTGTTCTACACCTACTGTGCCTCAAATGTCCAAGATTTCTCAGATATCGCATTGTGGACAATCTGCTTTACAGCAACAAAGACAGATTTCACAGATTCAGTCATCACAACTTGTGCAGCCCTTGACAGGTAGTGCATGCCAAGCCCAACAAATGCAAGCTGCACAGTGTTCTCATTTTCAATCTAATAAGCAGATTGTTCAACAAAGAATTGAACAATTACAGCTAATGCATCACTCTGGACAGATGCCTCAAGTTCAACATCCACCACATGGAATTCCAAAACAAACTCAAATACAACAGTACAAAAAATGTAGTGCCACACAACAGACTTCAAAGATGTCAGAGACTGAGCAAATTCAACAGGCAGCTCAATTAGCTCAAACTCAGCAAATTTTAACTAACCAGCATCTGCAAAAGTTAATGCATATTCGTCAAAATGCCATTGCTGCATCGGGAGCAGCATCACAACTATCTCTTGGATCTTCATTGCCAGGAATTCAAGGATCTCCATCAAAATCTACCACTCAGTGCTTTCAATCACAGCTAGCTGCTGCACGCCAAGCAGCAGCTGTTTCACAGTTACCTACTCCTCAGCGCAGTCCAGGTACAGGTTATCCTTTGGCGTCACATGATTCTGCATTACATCAATTTTTTCCACCAACAGTGCAACCAGGTCAGGAGCAACCCAATTGCCCTCACTCTTTTACTTCTCAGAATGTAGTTGAATTCAGCGGTACTGGTCCATCTTATCCCACTATACGTTTATCTTCTGAAACAAATGATGGCTTAGAAGATTTGGAGCAATTTCTGCTGGAGAATATGCCTTGGAGTGGGGAACAATCTGTATCTCATGCTTTGAATCAACAGTCTGGAAATCGTCCATCCAGTGCAGATTCTCTAACACTCGCAATTCCATCACAATCCTCCATTTCTGGTCAAAATAGAACAGGAACTCAGTTAAAAAGTAAAACCTCAATAACTCGACCAAAACCTCGTAAACCAGTTGTAACACCGTGTTCAAAAAACTTGTTAGGAAATCTAGGCCGTGGTGTTAAAAAAAAGTCTACTAAGAAGTCATCTAAGAACACTAGTGCCAGTTGTGTTGGTCCTAAGTCTGATGTTTTTTCTCAGAACAGTCTTGTGAACCAACAAGCCCACAGTCTAGATTTAATGCAAAGGCAATGTAGCAAAGGGACTTCCAGTGATTTATATCCATCTAAATCCTCATCTAAAAATATCATTGTTGGTTCAGTTAATGAAACTGACAGTTCGGACAGTATCCAGTGCATTAATGTAACACATAATCCAAACTCCAAAAATGTGTCAGTTGGTATTAATTTTAATACATTTTCTCCAGCTGAAAAAAATATGAACAATTTATGTAATCCTGATCCAAATTCTAGGATTATGTTTGGTATGCAGACTAAAAATTCTTTTTTAGACCAATGTAATTTAGCGAATAAAAGTTGTTCAAATTTAGGGGATAGTAAAAGTTCTAACCTTTGTGATGCAAATTCTCTTCATGCTGGAAGTCCTTTTGCAATTCCAGCTAAAGACTCTATGTGTGATTCTAAAATGACCTTCTATAGAAATACTGGATCCTCTATGTGTCCAAAAAGACATGAAACTGCACAGGACATTTTTTTAGGACAGCAAAATAGTGAAAAGTGTGAATCTCAGACTGCTGTGCAAGGAAATGTTTTCAATATTCAAGACCCTTCAAATCTTAATTATAATCAAAAACTTGGTAGTTGCCAAGATAGGAAAATTGGTGAAAGTGACACATCTGGAAATCTTAAAGAAAGTTCTGTATCAGACATGCAGAATAATCTTTTTTTAGGTGGAAAAACTGCTAGTAGTGAGAGTGCAGTGAGTAACAAAACAGATAATGTAACAGGTATTAAACCTGAAAACAGTGATCTAATTATTAATGCCAGTGAAAATAATTCATTCTTAGAAACAAATTGTTCTTCAATCCATACACAAATTAACACACAAATTGATCAAGATGGATCGAATGTTGACACTGATGAAAATAATACATCCACAAAAATTCCTTTTACAGCTCCTAACATGGAACCCAAAAATGACGTAGTCAGTGAACCATCTAATGAAATTGAGACTGCCGATTTAAATAATGCTGCACCTGAAATAATAGATGGGAGTCTAACATCTATAACCACTTATTCACCTGAGGAAACCAAAGGAAAAGATATAAATTTCAACAACGTTGATTATAAAGATAGTATTTTGAATTCTAAAACTATGGATTCTGTTGAAAATTCTTCTGGGAATGAAGCATTAATAAAAAATATTCAGAAACCAGAATTAAAAAATAATTTCTTTGAAAATAGCTCTAATGAAAAAAGTGAGTCTATTGAAAATGAAATTTCTAAAGATGTAATTACTTTTGAATCTGAAGATCATGAAAAGGATTCATGTGATTTACTATTACCCAATAAGGCGGAAAACAACATTAAAAATAAACTATCTAAATTAGAAACCTCAGATAATTATGATGAAAAATCTAATCTTTCAAATTTTTGTGACCATGACAAGCATTCTAGTCAGGAAAATAAAGTTCCAAATGGCCTGAGTCTTTCATCTGAAAAGGATGATATTGAAAATAAGGAAGAATCAGTATCTAGATATATTGCTTTAAGAGTACATAAATCCCAAGACGAATCTAATATGCAAAACCAGAATGAGAAAAATTTACAATACTTTATTTCTGAGAAGTCTTTAGATGTTAAAAAAACCAAAAAGAATAAAAAGAAAGCGAATAAGAAAGACCCAGGTATAGATTATGATACTGAGAAGACACCATCTAAGTTGGACTTTAATTCCAACTTACAGAACTTGTCGGAAAATGTTAATAAGTCAAATGAAGTAAACGGCAAAAGCTGTACTGTATCTTCTTATGACTCAGAAATTGAAGAAGATAATATTCATTCTGAGGAAGCCCAAGAAAATGATGCTGTATGTGACAAGCAAAAACATTCTTCAGACGAAATTCCCACAGGAAGATTGCGATTAAGAGACACGCCTAAAACTTCAGTTAAAAGAACTTGCCCCTGTTGTGTTGATTCTAGAATGCCCAAGAGATGTCGTGCAAATGGCACTGGTAGCATCTTGAAACTTTTTGGAACAAAAGTTTCCAATTCTAACAAAACAAAAACAACTCTGAAAGCGAAAAATTCTCAGGGTACTCACAATGCTAAAGTGAATACTCGATCCTCTCAGCGACTCAGGTCTCGTAATAACGCTATCAGCTAATCTGTGAATTTAAATATATTTTGTGTGATTCATATTTAAACTAGTCTAAATATTTGTAGTGTTGTGAAAGTTCTTGTAAATATACATTGTATATTAAAAATTAAATCAATGGCTTTTTATACTCATGTACAGCTTTTTATCATGTAATATAGATGTCATCAGTGAAAAAATGAACTTCTCTAACTTGCTGATTTTATGACGTCTTTTCTTTGAATCATTTTAATGTGTTGCTTTAAAATGAAAGCTGGTTGCATATCATTGGGCTTCATGAAAATGTAGGTTGTTAGCATTTCTTTAAGTATGGAGGACCCAATATTTGCATAATTTTATTCATTATTAAGTTTTGTTTGCTTTTTACTGGACATGAATAAAAGAATTTTAAAATATTGTTTAAAAATTTTAAATGTAATAAAATGTTGAGGTTTTAAAAATCATTTTGTTTATACTCATTATTTAGATGTTATAAAAACAATTCAGTAAATGATAAAAATTTAAGAAACAATGGATTATTAAGGGTATTTATTAACATTTTTTTTAAGTTGTGCTTTTTTAATCAACAGTTAATATTATAGAATATATTTATCGCAAAGGATTAAATTTTCAGGTTATAACATAAGATGATGTACCAAATTTATCTGTAGTTAAGTAATAGATACATAAAAAATAATTATGAAGTAATATTTTAAAATACTGCATATTAATTGTGTTCTAATAAAAATTAATTTTGTAAATTACAGAAAGAAACAGAGCATACTTGTATTTGAATCCAGGCCGTTTCATTAAATAAAATTAAAAGCAAATATTGACATGGATAAAACAAAAGAAATTCATATAATTACTGTTTTGCAAATTTACAGTATCATCAATTTTTGAAATACTATGATCCTTTTACAAAAATTACTGACATCATTACAAATATTTTTCTCTAAAAACAAATTACTATAAAAAAATTCAGAAACTGAGCATTTTTAAAATTAAGACCCAAAATATATATTTTTCTCAGAAAAATTTACTGTGCCTGTATATATTAAGCAGAAATTTTAAATTACAGGACATAAACACACATTTACTGAATTTTTATAATATAATTATATATTCATTTCATTACAAGTACAATTTTCCCAAGGAATATATTGTATGAATATTTAAATTTCCACTCTATAAAATTGATCTTGTATGTATTTATATTAGGGGTGGCCAACCCAGGGCTCGCATGCCACAATGTAGCACGGCGGAGTTGTAATAGTGGTACGCAAACTGGTTTAAAAATTGGAAAGATATTTTTTTTTATAATTTTATTGAAATGTGATTGTTTTAGACAATCCCCCTTCAAAATTCATTTTAATTACACTTAATTAACTGCATAACAATGAGAAATTATGCAGAGAATGCTTCATCATTATGTGAGCTGTCTTTGCAAAGTTTTTCACTTGCAAGATTTTTTAATTCGAGGGAGCGTGTCTTAAAAAATTTGGAAGAAAAAAATGAATTGTGCTCAGTGAGTACTTGCTACTCAGGAATGAAGATTGGCTATGGGATTTAGCTTTGCTTACTGATATGTGATATTAAGATTGTAGGGAATAAATTTTTTTCTATCCTAGTTGGTCATATATCTTTTGGATTTTGTCTTGATATTTTGGAGGAAAAAAAAGAAAAGATTAACACACAAACCATATTAATGCAGATATTGTAGTTAATAATACTCTGAGCGAAGATAGATTTAAAAATTAACATCCATTCTGTTGGACTCATTCAGTTTTAGGTTTGATGATAAAAAATTCTAATCTTCACAGACCCATTTTCAATTTTTCTGATTGTTACTCACCCAAATTATTGACCTTCAGCACCATACTATACTGAAAAGCAAACATAAGGAACTTACTGCAAGTGATCCACATTATTTTGATTTTTGAAAATTTATACCATCGATGTCCCAAATTTATGTGATTAGGCTGCCAAGTATTGCTGTAGGTTTGGATCAACATGTTTCTGAACAAATGTTTTCTATTGTGAACATAATAAAATAAATCTTACTCAAAATTAACTGATATGCATTTAAAACAACTTAATTTTTATAGCATTTTCAAGAGAGAACTAGTACTGTAATATAGATTACTTGGTAAAAAAAACCCTACAAATTCAGAAGTGGTATTAAGTACTGATTGCTTAATCCAGTGTTCCAAGTTACTCCTTTTTATTTTATACTTAACCTACTAATTGAACCTGCAAAAAGTTTATTAACAATAAAACCTAAGTTTGTTCTTCTATCATTTATATTTTTGAATTGGAAGTGGGACACAAAACTTTTTTTTTGTCAGATAGTGGTGCTCTTCCCAAAAAGGTTGGCCTCCCCTGGTTTAAATGCAATTTCTTGTAGCATTTACTATTAGTAATGGTGATTCTTTATCTTTGGTTTGTTGAGCTATTTAAAATTTGACTGATATATTGTCAAAACTATTCGTTTTGTCTACCCATGATTTACATTATGGTTTGATCATTGAGTTTGTTTACTAGTCTGCAACTAAAAATAAAAATGAGTCACTATTTTTTCTTTAGTTCTGGATCTGTGGTGGAAACTCAAAAGTTTTCATGATTTACAGATGCAAGATTTTCATACACATTTACTTATAAATTTACACATAATTAAGAGTTAAAATACTTATGTGTAAAATAATCTCTAATATAAGAGTATAATGTAAATTAGGTTATTTGTAGGTATTGCTTACAAATCCTAATAAAAAATCCAGTTTACAACTACTCGGTATTTTTTAGTTTTTCATTTTTAAATGAAAATTCACTATTCTTTTGACATTGTTAAATCAACAGAAAATTCTCCCTTTCCTGAAATATCCTTTTGTTTTGGATTGAAAAATTTGAAAGCTGATAAATTTCTATTGAAATAAAATTTTTGAATTATTTTGTGCATGGAATTTTTCAGAATGAAAGAACTTTAAAGAAATACATTAGAGCTTATTGTAGAATATTTTACTTGGATTATCAAATATAAATATATCAACTACCCCTGATACAGAAACATGGAAATAGACAAGTATTGTATGCTTAATGTATTAAAAGTACCATTTTTTTAATAGCTAAAATATTTGTACTCAATCAATTTTCTGCATTCCGATATTTTAAGTAATGTAAAGAGTTTAAAAAGATAGTACATAATTATATTAGTTTGTTTCAGTTGCAAATAATTATAGTGACTTGATGCTAATGTGAAAATTGCAATTTTCCCATAAAGTGTTTAAAGAATTTTTATTTTACACAATTCAGATTATTCTCCCTCCCTACTCCAAATATTTTATTTCTCTAAATTGAATTACTTGTAGTCTCTTCCTTTTATATATAATTATAACTAAGTATAAAATGCGAATATGATGTGTATAGATTAATGTTTTCAATTTTATAGAACCCCTATGCCCATGTAAAAAATTTTTTGTCAATGGTTGGGAAAAAAATAAAAGTTTATTTTAAAAAAATAACATGCAATTGACATAATTTTTAGGAACAGATATAAATTTCTTGTGTGTAATAAAATTTACATATTAATGTGTAATCTACAAATGCTGAATTGCGACATATATATAGGCAAGTTTTATTTTCCACAGAAGGAAGACTATTTTTATTATTGCTCTTAGATTCTTCATGTTAAATAAGAAATAGCTAATTTGTGAATGAACAATATTGAAAACTGCAGCAATATATTATGATAGTACTTTGAATGGAAATCAGAATTTATCCAAACTTTAAATGAACCATCCAATTGTAAATCTTGAAAATTCTTTTATAGTTATATTTTGAGGATTAATTCAAATGTGGGATTATGCATTCTTCACCCCAGTCATATAGTTCTATTGATTGAAAATTATCACACTTATCTTACGCCTCTATGTGAGATAGCTCAATTTGTTGGTATCCACTTTTAATCAAATTAATAATTCAAACATATTAAGATTCCATTTTGCAGCATCTTTCCACAGGTTTGCTTTAAGTTAGTATATTTTCTCCACTGCCATGCCGTAATTTATTCAAGTGATGAAAAATATCTGCAACCACATTTAATCCTCTTAAGTATTTAGTATATCTTATTTGTTAAAATGTGCAAGCACTTCATCTTTTAGCTGAGAAACTCAACAAATTTGTGCATTTTTTATTCATGTTTTCACAGAGCTTTTAAAAAATTCTGACATAACTTTGCTCTTGTTAAATGAAATTCACCATTTTTATACCTTCAAATGCCTTTTGCAGTTTGTTGTCAAGAAATTTTGGCATTGACATTTCTCTATGAAAATGACATTTTTAAAATTTTGTATAAATAACAAAACTTTTAATAGAGTCAATCATGGAAGAAGCACCACTCATATAAATGCTAATACTATTCTTCCAAGAAAAATCTATTCTAAATATGCAGTTCTAAAATTAAATACCTATTCCTTGGTGCTTGTGTCTTAAGTTATCCTTTACTGCAGATGAAGCTTTATTAATTTCTCCTTCATTAACAAATGTTAGAACATTAGTTGGTTAAATTTGTTCACTTGAATAGAAAATGCTGTCTTTCTTCACTAAAAACTTTGTCAACATTTTAGGACATGATTGATTCATTGGTGTATATATATATACACACACACCATATTTTTCGGAAGTCGGGTGTTAATTTTTCTGACATTTTGCCTATAATTTTACATGCAGGGGTTTATCAGATTCTCACCAACTGTACAGCTTTTTCGTTTGAATTCTGCTACCAGATAATTTGTCCCACGAGATTTTTCACTAACTGTATTCTGTTTAATTTGAGATTTTGATAACATACTTTTTAAGGCATATGAAAACTATGTTCAATTGTGATGGGACCATTGCTGTATTCAAAAGATTTATCTAAGACAAGATAGAAGAGGACATTCTGGATCATGTAAAGCACATTGTAATGATGAACCTTTTGCACCTCTTTCTTTATAAAGTTTCAATGACATATAAAATCTTCATTTTTAACCGTTGGAATTGAGAGAATGAGAAAGAATTAAAAAATATTAACTAGCACTCAGTTTAACCAACTGCAGAATTCTACATTTCTTGATATATAATGTATCTTCAGCACATACACACAGTACTGAATAAGGGAGTGAGTGAGTGAATATTAATGTCGCACTGTTTAGCTACACGAGGGCTTTTGGCGACGGACCACGTAATTTTGAACCATGGTCAAGTGACGTGGACAACACCCGAGCTGGCGCCAACGGGAGAACATTTCAGCTCTCGACAGATTTAACATGCATCACTGCCCTACAAGGCGGGTCTTCAGTGGTACTGGGCTCGAACTCATGACATGCCTGCCATGATCCGATACTTTAACCACTGGGCTACCGCAGCCCCACTGAATAAGGGAAACATTTTTCCTTTTATGACGTGCACTGTTTTTTATGTTAATTGCAGAATTTCGAGAAATGCTAGATTAGATAATAAAATTATTTCAATCATTTGTTACCAAACCGCAGTGAAAAGAAAAATAAGATTTTATTTCTAGCTAAATACAATATTTGTCTCTTGAACTTATATAAACAAACATGGATGAGGCATGTTGGCTTGTGAAATAAAAATTAACATACATAAAGTTGAAAACCTTATAAAAATGAGTTTAAGGTTTGTGGAATCTCCTGATAATTTTTCAAATTTCAGATGAGTAAAATACATACATGATAAAAAAAATATTTATACTGTTTATCAACATCACAATCAACATGAGGGCTACTGGTGACTTATCTTTAATTTTGAACCATGGTAATTAATGAGGACATTCGAGCTGACAAGAGTAAATTTATACACATCGAAGTCAATATGAAGACTTGGAGAGGAACACATTTAAGATTAAATGTTCAGTAACTTCAAGATGCTAATACTGGAATTTGGAAACAAATGCTTATTTTAAATTATCTGGTTCTAGTCTACTGATGTTGTTAATTTAGTAAATATTTAATTTATTATTCATTATGTACTCTTAATGTTTAGGAATACATAGCAGATTTTTGCTCAACATTTTATTTGACGTAACTATGAAATATCCTTGCTAAAAATATTAATCAGAACTTTAGTACAAATTAAAAAGCAACAATACAAAAAAACCATTTTATTCATACCTAATTTCTCGCAAAGAGAATGCAGCATGTGAAAATTGCCAACTATTAATAGTTTTGATCATGGAATGAATTAAGTAAGGCAATACCAACAAAATGAAGCATGTTAAACATGAATTTAGTTGGGAGTTTTACAATGAACAGAGCACCAAATTAATTTTCTCAATTATATCTTCCTTCTTTTTTGCAATAACGGCATCTCCATCTATATACTGTTGCTTGCTAATCTTATTCGCTACTAGTTTTTCAACAAGTATGGTTTGTTGTTGAAGTTGTTCTTTGAATGCTTTGTCATGACGCTGAAGTTCAGCAACCTGAAATCAAGTTAAAATATTTGTAAGAGAGAGAACAATTGTGTTAAAAAATAATAATACTCTTTATTTTAAATCTGAAACTCCAGAATTATTTTTTCCCCAAAGAAAAGTGAACTAATTTGTAATTAAATTCATTAGCTCATTTATATATAGTTTCCTTCAACTATCCATAATATAAATTTATATCTGTAGTTTACATAGGGTGTCCATTGAACCTGGTTCTGAATCATGAAATAATTTTAATATCTTTGCTACATTATATATACTCAATTTAAAAAGGGAACACTACATTATATTCCTTAAAAAATTAAAATCCCAATGATACATATATAGTAGTACTGACATTTGACCAAAATTTGACATTTTTACTTACATTTTAAAATTACCTGCATTTAGGTGACATTTAAAAATCAAAGAAATATTTGTCATATACTTGGTCTTTCAATACACGATTTGTAACTAAGACATCTAGGAATCTTATTTAAAAAAAAATAAGATTTCAAGGTAATTATCTTTTGGAAAAACTGTAGATCTAATAAATAACTTGAAAGAAATTTTAGTGTGGATAGTCACATTTGAAATTAAAATAGTTATAAAAGCTCAAGTAAGAAAAAAAAAGAGTATCTGAATTTTTCTTATTGATAAACAGTACTAAAAATATAATTGTATTAATGTCTTTTTTTTTTACATGAAAAGAATATTGCTCTAACAAACAAGCTTACGCTAGTAGTTTATCCTTAAAAAGTTCTCTAAAATTGCAGATAAAAATTTAGTTTCATAAAATTCTTTTTTTCCCATCTGAGCAGATTTCAATTATAGATGTTTAGAAGGCCCAAAATGTTCTGAAAAAATGATTTAACAATTGCTATGAAATCTGCAAGGAATTATCAAATTTACAGAGCAAGTGTTTTGGGCTTAAAGGTTGTAAAATAAAAATTACATGTATGAAAGGACAAGCTTAAAGCTAAATTCAATGTTCCAAAATTTTGATGCACAATATATTTCTTGCTTATTCTGAAATATTTATTGGTATCTATGTACATATGTTTAAACATGTTTCTGCTGGCCTGTTTTCTATACAAATTATGCTAAATTTCAGTTAATTTACTTTAAATATGTTGCAATATTTCAAAATACAATAGTAACTATTTTGAAAACTGTAAAAATTAGAGGCACTTTTCTTAACTTACTATCCTACAAAATTAATACAAAATGCGACTATTGTTTCAGACATTTGCTTTGTACAGAGTCTCATTTTCATAATTTTCTGAACTGATCCCATCAATACATTTAACTGGATTTGCATATTTTAAATGAAATAAAAATTTAGATTAACCTTAGATTGGAATAAGAGAATTTAATGCAAAACAAGTAATTAAAAATTACATTTACCTTATCAACAGCTTCTGATCCTTCTTGTTTCAACCTCACCAGCAAGTCAGCAATAGCTTGAGTTTCATTTTTGTGATCAACATTCAGTTTTTTCACAATTGCTTGATAATTACTGAGGTCTTTGTTGTGTTTGAATTTGTTGAGAGCATCATCAAATTTAGCATAGATGACTGTTCTGTTGTCACAGAGGTTGTGAATTGTCTCAATGAAACCAGATACTCGAAGTTTGCTTTCTTTTGTAGGATCCTAAGATATATTATAAATGAATTAAAACATTTCATTGAAATGATATTAAGGTACTACCTTTGGTTAGTTAATTGCATATATATACTTTAACATTCTGACAATTGTAACTACAAATATATATATACAGTTGGACCTCTAAATAACGAAGTCGCTAAATCCCAGAAAAAAGTTCGTTATATGGAAAATTTGTTATATAGAGGTTCACCTTTTAATAATTTATAAACCACATAAAACAAATTTTAAATTCATAAACATTACATATTAAAAAAAGTAATTATTCACACCTTTTTTAAAATTAATATATGTTAATTTTTTAAATATTACCCATCAAAAAAGAATGTCGAAGAATTCACTGTATTTTCATTATTTAGAAAATTTTATATTAAAATTAATGAATTTTAAGGACATTTTATAATTTAAAGCATACAAGTAATATTAAAAATACATTATTTTATAATTAGAACACAAGGACAGCTCCACTGCGGGTGAAAGAGGATATTGAGGATGTTTCTAGTGAACTGGGCAATGGGGGTTAAAGGTTGTACTTCTTGGATGAAATATTCACCACACTATTGCTCTTGGCAAGTTAGGATATAATAAAACCCGGTCAAGATTTATGAACACTATAAAATGTGTTAAAGATAGAATAACTTGAAATTCTTTCAGAAATAAGGGAGAACAAAAATTGAATCATAAAAGAAAAAGTTCGTTCTATAGAAAATGCACTTTGCTATAGAGAGGTATTATATGAAGAAAATCGTGAAATGTTCAAGGTTCCGGAAAAAAGTTCGCTATATAGAAAAATTCGCAATATAGAGGTTCGACTATATTTATATTTAATTATTCACAATGAGTCATAAATGTATCAGTAACTATGATACACTCAAAAGTTTTATATTCAATAATTTTACTTCATCAAATGAATAAAACATACCCTAGTAATGCTGAAATCAAGTCGAACATAAATGATGACTGCAAGGAAAAGAATGTACAAAGCTACAACTACTAAAAATGGTTCTTGCAACATCAACAATTTCTGGTATTCATAATGTACCTGTAAAATTCATTAAGCATTCATATAAAGAACAATTACAGCAAAGTAATACATGCTATTTATTTGTAATTACATGAAATAAAATTTTTAAACAGATTAAAATGACAAATTAATAGGCAAGTTTATAAATTTAGCTTTATTGAGTTGAATTAAAATATATCATTTACAATACTAGAAAAACAACATTTCTTTCCAACAGAAAAGTTATAAAAATTCTTTTACATACAATTGAAAAGATTGCATTCACTATTTGGATTAGTGATTTTTTTTTTTATTATCAATAAAATATAATTTGTAAATATAAGAATAACAAGTAAGCTTTTATGCTTAGTTCTAAAAATGTAATCCACTTTCAAAGTTTTTTCCTGCACAAATTTTCAGTATATATTGTCATTTTACTTGTTTCATATTCATTTATTACATTTAACACAATTTTATTTTCCTTACCTATTTTGATATTTTTTAATTTATATAGTGTAATGGAATAATATCTAAGAAAATTAAACACTAATAGTTTGTCATTTTGGATGAGATCTTTGGTTTTGATTATCTTCCAATAAATATATCACCCATTTAAAAATAATGAATGAATGAACTTCAACAAAATTGCTTCTACTTTAAAAATGAAAAGAGAATTTTTTTTAACAATATTTATAAATACATCCACTTATAATTAATTTTAATTAAAAAAACAACAACTACAATACTAAAAAAGTTGGAATAATTTCTTAATTACACAGATTACTTAAATTACTTGCATGATCTTTAAATTCAAGTTCTAAAATTACAAATTATTTCAACTTCACACACATATTCTTACAGAATCAAAATAATATTCATTAATTAGAATGCAAAAATTTAATTTATTCTATTAAGTAATAATCATATAAAATAATTAAGAAAGGAAACCAAAGCTTACTTCAAAATCTTGAATATGTTGTTCAACAAGATTATGGTTCTGTAAAACAATTACTGGTCGACCAATGGTATCTAAGTAAGTAAAGTGCAGTTCATCAGGTAAACGTTTTGCAGGGTATGGCAATTTTATTTGAATATTTCTGAAATGAAAATCAGTTTTAAAAATCAAATTAGTAATTTTTAGCTATCACAAAAGAAAAAAATTGCATTGCAAGAAATTGAAATGAATCACTTATTCAAAATATTACTAAGATGAAAAATATTTCCAAATTTCTTTATTAAATATATTCTTCAAGATTTCCCTCCCACACAGCACAAAAATAAGTTCATTAGGATTCCAATTCATTCCCTGGACATATTCACTTTGGATTTAATCATAATGTAAACCCCAAAAGATTATTTAGAACACATATAATGTAGAAACATTCAACATGCTTAAAATACATTATTAGAATGTTTAAATTGGTGGTCGGTAGGTCACCAATCCAGCACTTGTAAGCTACTGGTAGCTCATGACAATATTTGGTAAATATATTTTAAAAATGCCAATTACACATTGTAGCACCATTTATATTTTATTCTGTTGATTGTGTCACCTATATTTCTGATAAATATTCTAAGGAACAGCTGTCTAATAATATTAGTGGTTACTGATTCATAAATGATCTACATTTGTTTTCTTGGAAAACTAATTCCAGTATAATGACTACTAATATAAAAAACATAATGTACTGTTTACATTTAGAATAGTAAAATGAATAATTTTCCCAAATAAAAAAAGAGAAGAGGGGAGTTGTGAGTGTGTGTGATTGCTAAGTGTTGCTTGATTGATGTGGGGTTGTGTGTGTGGGGGGGGGGGGATGTAATTATAAATTCATTCATTCAATAACATTTGAAAAATGAGTTGACTTGTTAATGGTCAGTTTTTAAATAAGGTACTGATAAAAATAAAACATCACACAGTTGCATCATATCCTGTTTCCCAGATCAAATTCTTTTTTTTAAAAAAACCTTATAAAGACAGTAAATGATAAAAGTATTTTTAGAAGAAGCAGATGCACTAATTGATTTTAAAAACAAGACATACATACTAAATGCCATTAAATGCTTACAAATTCCTTCCCCAATACAGTTAAGAGAAGAATTGAAGTAACATCTAATGATGTTTAATGATTTTACTGTAAAAGATCTTATAAAATTTATTCCAATATAAAACACACCAGTAGAAAAGTTATAATTTTATCCGAGAATATACCCATTCAGAAACTAGAGGTATCCACAGTCTCAATGCTCCTTCCAGTCATTAAAACTGAAAATTTTATTATATAATAAAATATTAAAATGTTTTTTCTTTATATGTACTATCTCAGGTTCCCTGAAATAACTTTACACTTGTTAATACAATGTATTGCAAAACTAAATAGTTTTCTAATGGGAAAATGCACCTTTTTTCATTTGTGGAAAGAAATACCAATAAAGAAGGAGAGGTAATAACATCAATATATCAATTAATTCGACATTAAAATTTAAATTTAGGCAGGAACAGCTTCTGAATTTCATATTGCAAATTCATGTAAAATACACAGGAATTCTCACACAGCTATGAACATTTTAATGCCATTTAGAACAATGTATTTAAGTGAAAAATATTTCTATTAATGTGACTGGCTACAAAAACAAATTGAATATAGAACATAAAGTACAACTACAGATAAGTTTTTGTAAAAAAATTCAAACATGTATCACAATTACTAAGTACAATGCGTGGATAGCAGACACTTGAGATCACATATTAATATTAATGAGCAAATTATATTAATTTTTTTTTTATAACAATTACAATACTTTTTAAAATTGTTTTTACGTAAAATACTTATAACATGTTGATCTACTTTAAATATTATTTTAAAATACATTCTTCTAAGTGTGTATGTGTGGAATAAAGTTCATCAAAAACACCTTACAGTTCTAAGGGTTCCATGAGTCAAAAATGTTTGAAGACCACCATTATAGATGTAGGATATTCCATTTGTAAGAAGTTAGATCATATCGTCGACTAGCGTTCACCGAAAGACAAGAGGTAAATAAACAAATAGAGGAATGGCTCAAAGAAGGGATTATACGTCCGAGTTCATCGGAATATGCAAGTCCGATCGTAATGGTAAAAAAGAAAGATGGATCGTCGAGAATGTGTATTGACTACAGAAAGTTGAACCAGAAGCTAGTGAAAGATAAATTTCCCTTACCTCTCATCGAAGATGTTTTAGACACTTTGCAAGAAGCAAAGGTATATTCTACATTAGATTTAAGTAATGGCTTTTTCCA
>BMAV01020330.1:55979-86377 GCA_019973955.1 Trichonephila inaurata madagascariensis | reverse complement strand
TCACGAAGGACCGAACTCCACCACCACCTCAGCTGATTTAATGAAATATTTTTATACAAATTAAATTTTGGATAGTAATTATTATATTTAATCTTTCTCATATTATATCCTTTTCGAGAAATTAATTGCTATTATGTGGTAAAACTCGTTTCCAATAATTATCTTATATTCGTTTGTAACAATTATTATATTTTAGTATTATTCTTTACCTTTCGACCTATTTGAAGGATATTTTTTTTTTTGTGTTTGTGATTTGGTATTTAGTTAATTGCAAGTCACAATATAGAATATTTTGGTATTTTTATGTTTTATTTAAGATCCGGAATTGTAAATATCGGGTATGCATCTTTTCATCTGTATATTTTATTATAATAAGAACAATATTTTTTTTTGGTTATTGCATAAACATTCATATATTTAAAAATTTATGGTTATAGCTGAATCCAATTTAGCTTTCTTTAGTAAATAATTTAGCTCTCAACATTGTAAGAGCTGAGAGACCAGCTCAGTCAGAGGAGGGTGATTTTGTAGGATATTCCATTTGTAAGAAGTTAGATCATATCACATTTACCGAGGTCGGCAATTCTAATCAAAACAGTATTCCACATCAACGCCATTTAGCGTCCTTTTTAAAAACGCCGACATGAACCTTTTTCGCCAGAGACCCACTAACATTCGTCGAGAGAAGTCGTGTTTCGCGCGTCAGCGCACATTCTTCCGCGCCAGGCGGTAAATCTTAATAGTACCATAACGAGTTCTATCATTCGTCCGCGCCAGGCGGTAAGTCTTAATAACACCATAATGAATTCTATTTAATCTCAATTGCCTCCCTTAAAGTAATGTGATCTAACTTCCCTATTCTTCCGAAATATGCTTATCTAACTTTCCTATTCTTTTGCAATATTCCCCATGTAAATACTCCCCTATAATTCTTAATAAATTGTTTAGTTTTCAACTAGTTTCTTTCTTGAACTATGTTGTCTATTTTATTTCGAAATTAACTAACACACCCTAAAAACCCCTAGACACCACGCCATAAAAACCCCGCCATCTGAAGAATTCAATCTTTTTGGAAGATTTTGGTTGGATTCCCACATAGATGATAATCCAACTTTTACTAGTGTTAATAAATTTTATTGCATTAGGCTGTAAAGATGAAATATTTCCCTTTTCTTTATGGTTCCATTATTAATCAGCAATCCTTATGTGCAAAATATTTAAAAAAAATCTAACAAAAACCAGTCCAGAAAATTAACTGAGGTATCCTTTTCAAAGAAAATTATTTAAAACATTAACTGATGAATTGGCAGTATGCAGAGCTTCTTCATTTAGAAGAACTTTGACTCAACAAAAGAAAAATTTAATGAATTATATAGTTAGCCTTAGTTATTTTAAAGAAAATAACTTATCCAGAACTACAAACTGGTAGCAGGATATTGCCTTTTCTTGTAGACATTACAGAAGATGTCTTCTAGCATAAAATTCTTTGAATGAAAACTGAAATTATGGAAAAATAACTTGAGCCAAAGAAAAAATCAAACGTTTCCTTTGTTTAAGATAAAGCTAGAAAAAGAAGCAAATAAGATTCACAACGAAAGATGTACTGAATTGCTTGCAAATTTATGGGGACATTTAGAACAACGTTATAATGATTTTAATAAGATCAAATTAATTTCAGTTTGTTTTTACTCCTTTTATCAAAATTAGCATTGAATAGCTATCATGACCATGAAAATTTTGATGAAGATGGTCCTTCATTAGAAATGAAGTTGAAAGATTTTCTATGCAAGTTAACACTGCCCCTGTTTCTAGTACAAATTTTATATTCATTTCAGCAAAGTAGTATCCAACGTTGGTTCAAACTGCTCATCAATTGAATGTGTTATTTTCTTCTATTTATCTTTCTTTCAACAATAAATGTAGTAAAAAAAAAAAAATCACAGAGAGAAATTGATTAAATGATGAACATCTCGAAAACTATGTTTGGATGGTTGGTTGTGGTGTTTTTGGAAATGGAAAGTTATTTTCATATAGGACCCTCTGTCCTACATACCACGTAAGCAATGTCCAGACATTTTGTATGAATACAGATCGTTCCAAGGACAATCACTAATTTTCTGCAAGATTGCCAGAATGACAGGACAGGAGAACAGGTGGACAGAGGTCAGGGCAATTGCTACATTGCTGGTACATTCTTGCTCCATCTTTGTGGATTTTCATCCATCTCAGGTGGCGTGTCCTGAGTCTGGTGAGGGTACTTGCTAAAATCCTATTTGTGAGGGATAGTTCAGAAATTTGATATTTAAATTTTACAGTTTTGCCTTTGAATCTAGACCTTGTCAATGAATTTATATTGTTCCGTGTGACTACAAAAGGTAGTTTATCATTTAGTTTTCTTGCTTCTTTAGCTAAGGCATCAGGGATCTCGTTTTCATTAATCTAACGTGGGCTGGTACTCATTGCACATGATGCACTTCCTATTTAACCCAAGAATTTTGTGTATGTTCAGGACAAATACTGAGTCTCCTTTTTGCATCACTGTGGAGCTGCTGAATATGATTATTCCTTCAGTTTTCTCTGCATCTTGGAGATTTAAATATTTGTTTAATGCTATATGATTGGCTTGGAGCTCACAGGTGTAGTTAGATGAGATTTTTTTCTTTGCTGACTTTGAATTGTTTTGTTCTTCTACCCAGTAGAAAGGTGAAAATGATACCAGCTTCCCCATTTCTATTTCCTATGCTTGGATAGCAGTAACAAACTACTTAACCAAAATTGAAAAGAAAAAAAGTATAGGTAAGCAAATGTAAGTTTCCTCCTTAAACCTTTTACTTATCAAACAACTAAATGTAATTTAATGCTATTTCTTAATTTCGTTTTATTTTAATATAACTATAAAACTTTAAATAATTTGAAAGATTTGGCTGAATTTTTGGTTGTACATATAAATAAAATTGCATAGGTAATAAGTAAACTTTTTTTGCACCAAGCAGTTTAATGGAGGATTTTAGCTTTTAAAGTAGCTCATGCACATAATAAGGTTGGAAACCACTGGTTTACATTAAAAATCCAAAGACTCTTTTGAATTTTCATGTAATATAAAAAAAATATGAAACATTTCCTCCAATTTAAATACAGTCGACTATCGATAATTTGAAGTTGGAGAGACCAATGAAAAACTTTGAATTATCAAGAGGGTAGGAAAAAACTCTCAAAATACACGAAGAGAAGTTTTTTTTCTAACACATTTAAATTTAAAACTATGTAATAAAGCAACAATTGTACATAATTTTTTTTAAAGTACATTTTATACAGTATAAAAATAAAACAGAAATTAAAAGTCCTATATTAAAAGAATATACATACTATATATAATTAATCCTTTTTGTCGAAAAAATTTGTTATCTTTTTTTGTTTTAAGGCATTCAATCTAACTTTGTCAATAGATTTTTCTAGAACAAATGAAGCCTGTAAAATGTCTGCATCAACATGATTTTGAAGGAAAAAGTTGTGTAGTTTGTTTAGTTAAAGAGTAACTAAACAAACTCTTCAAGTCAACTCTTCCGATTTGTCTTCATCACTTTCTGTATTATTGTGGTCCAAAGCCACAATTTCAGCGTCAGATAGAGCTCCACATACAGCAATGTCTGTGTCAACCAACACGTAGTAGTCAAACGTCAAATTTTGTTCTGGAAGAGCTTCCCAAAGGGATGGTTCAGCATTAAATTCAGTGAGTGTATCGTCCACATCAATCAGATTTGGCGAGGGGAAGCCTGGCTTTTTAAAACAGCTGTGAATTGTCAAAGGAGTAACAGCTCTCCAAGCCTTGTCAATTGTCATCAAAGCTGTTAAAATAGAAATAGTTACATTCTGCTGATTTTTGAGGTTATCCAAAACGCTTTTAACAACTTCACGCCGATAAAAAGTTTTAAAATTATGTATGATGCCCTGGTCGAGTGGCTAAAGTTTTGAGGTTGAGTTAGGAGGGAAAAACTGAAGTTTTACATTTGATAAAAGTGGTGCATCTAAAAATAAGAGAATGTCCTTTCTCTCTTTTCATATCCGAGTTCAGTGAGACCCCAACCATTCATTAAAGAGTTCGGTGGTCATCCATGCCTTCTTGTTTGAGCGGTATTTGGTAGGGAACGAGTTTATGCCCTTGAAACACCGAGGTTTTGCAGATTTTCCTATGATGAGAGGAGTAATCTTTTCTGAGCCGTCCATGTTTATAGCCAGTAAAATAATTAACCTCTCCTTGCTATGTTTTTCTCCAAGGCATTTTTCTTTTTTGAATGTAAATGTTTTTTCTGGCAAACACTTGAAAAAGAGTCCAGTTTCATTCGTGTTGAAAATGTTACATGGTTCATACTCCTTTATTAGATCCGAAAGAGAGTTCTGCCACTTAGAACAAATGTTAATGTCAACACTTGAGCTTTCTCCGCACATTTTTTTGAAGACTAACCCATTCCTTTTCTTAAAATTTGTAAGCCATCCCTCACTAGCCAAAAACTCGATTCCTAATTCTTTGGCAAATGCGTTAACATTTTCCTTCAATAAAGAGCCACTCATCGGAATATTCTGTCCTCGACACTGTCTCATCCATGAAACTAAACACTGTTCAAGACGTGGAAAATTACCTTTACTGCGTTTTCTCACTCTACTTGAAGAAGCACTTAAGATTTGCTCTTTATTCTTCAGAATAGTGGAGAGCAAGCTCAGTGGAATTTCAAATGCTTTGGCTACATCGACCTTCCTCTCACATTCTTCAACTGATTCTATCACCTTTTGCTTTTCAGAAATTGTTAAGTACTTGTACTTTTTAAAAGAAGACATGTCGTTCCTTTCGCGCAACAAGTTGACACTGAGGTGAGGTGTAAAGTAGTGGCCCAAGGTTTATCGAAATTAACAGGTAGGAAACGTAAATCACCACAACTTTAGTAAAATAATATTTTAAATTTAAAATCTGAAATGAACACAAGGCATATTCACAGTTCACACTCAGCTACGGGGTATACTTAATAGCAGGGGTCGACAACTATGGCACATGGAGCAATTCTTAGTGGCACATTACCGCTCTTTTTTTTTTTTTTAAAAAAAATAGAATAAAGTTAAATCCCTGTCTTTGCCTTGAACATTTTTATATAAAGGTTTTATTTCTCACTTTCAATTCTCTGCCATAAAACGATTCTGCTGAATTATCTTGGATGTAGTTTGAGTGCTTTATTATGAAAAAAAAACATCTGTTGAAATGTGACTTATTATTAGTAATAAATACTCAATGCAAATCAAAATTATTGTGCAATACTTGTAAAAGGAAGCATCACTCGTTACTGCACAGTGAATAAAAAAGAAAGCAGTTTTTCCTTTATCCATCTAAAGCTTGGGTATCAATGGAAAAAGAAAAAACAGATGGCTTAGGAATAAATCAAAATTCTGCTTAGTAAATACCGGAAACATAATAAACAAAGTAGTTATTCTATCAACATGCACAATTTGGACAAAATAAGTTCAGTAAAAAAACCGTTTGTGGGATAATTAGGTACAGGAAGTGAATCTAACTTCATAATATTGAAGGTTCGAATTATCGAGAGTTTTATAGGATAACTTTGAATTATCGCGTTTTGTAGTCCGGCCAACCAGAAATTTTACTTCGAAATATTGAGAGTACCAAAACGTATGGTTTTAGTTTGAAATATCAAGAGTTTTTCTAGGGGCTGAGCATATACTTCGAATTAGCGAGAGGTTCGTATTATCGAAAGTTCGAATTATCAAGACTGTATTTTGAAATAAAAAAAAATGTAACAAAAATAAAACACAAGCTTACTTGCTGCCTTCAGGAAGGATTACTTTAACAGTGCATTGCTCAATTATGCTGTCATCAAATACATGATCAACAAATCTCATTTTTAAAACATATTTGTCTCCTGCAATATAAAGTAAAAAATTAATGTACGTAAAAGGAATTAATGTTCAACTTTTTGATGTATTTAAGCATTACATTGTGGTCCAATTTTGTCAAATTAAAAAAACATTTCCAACTGCTATGATGTGGAGTTAATAGTAGAAAATTGTTCCCATACATGTTCAAATACAAAAATTTTGTTGGTGTAAGCTCAAAAATTATAATTTGTTAATTATTTTTTATTCATTTATTTTGTGAATGATTACAGTTTGGGACCAATTTTCTATGGAAGTGAATGCAGTTGTGAATTCACAAAAGACTACAGGTTATGGCAACAGTGAAATTACATGACAGCATTTAAATTCAAACATATACGAATGTATGTGGCAGGGTCTGTATAAAGAGCTTATTTGTAGAGATTTTGAATGAAATTACATTTTTTAGCCACTTAATGATCAGACTAATATGGAAGAAGCACACGTGGAAAGGATAATATCATTTGGTGATGTCTTTTGGCCAACTGAAATTTGTTGATAGTATAATACTTAAGTACCCTTATGAATTTTGCATAAATTTAAAATTAAAGACAATTCTACAGCTGGATAAGCAATTTCAAGAAATTTTGCTATTTTTTAAAATTAAATGATTTGTAAAACAAGCTAATTTTCTGTTCTCAAAAACTTAAGAAGCAGATAACCAATATTGTAGAAATTCTCTGTTTAACAGAATGCAAAGTTTATACTCCATTCTTCAATAAATCAAAGAAAAATAATTAAAAAATCATTTAAAATTAAAATGAACTCTCTTCATTTGTCAATATTCTTCAAATTAATATTCAATAGTTAAGTATAATACTTCATACATTTTCATATTAAAATTTTTAAAAAAATTTGCTCTTTCAGATAAGCAAGCAAGTTAGATAATGACATACTTTTGGCATTCATAGGCATATTTCCCTTGTGTAACAAAAACAAACTAACTTCTTGACAATATCAGATTAAGTATTAGGTTGGGGAAAAAGAAATCCACTATTTTTTCGGTATATGGCTGTAGTGTCGATATCTTGTGAAGTATCGATCAAACAATTTCAAATTTATGCTCGTTGTCAAGGTGACATTTCACACTAAAAAAAATTTAGTTGTTTTTTGTTTGGTCCATTCAGTTGTGAGTTACAGCGTGTTAAAAATGAAGTCAACAAAGAGAAAATTCGGCACATTTTACACTTTTTCTTTGATAAAGGCGAAAATGCAAAACAGGCGGCTGAAATTGTGAATGGTGCTGATACTGTAACAGCTAATTACATGCAATTTTGGTTTCATCGATTCCATTCAGGCATTTTTGATGTTAAAGATGCACTTCACACAGGCAGGCCCGTCGTCGAAAATATCGATAAAATCACAGAAATAATCAAAGTTGACCGGCATGTTAGTAGTCATAGCATCGCCCAGGAGCTAAAGATCGACCATAAAACAGTTTTAAGCCATTTGAGCAAAGTTGGATTCAAAAAGAAGCTCAATGTTCGGGTGCCACACCAAAAAACATGATGGATCGAATTTCCATCTGCGAAGCCCTAGTCAAAAGGAATGAAATTGACCCATTTCTTAAGCGGATGGTGACTGGGGATGAGAAATGGGTCATATATGACAATATTGTGTGAAAACGATCTTGGTCAAAGAGTGGTGAAGCAGCTCAAACGGTGGCCAAACCAGGACTAACGGACAGGAAGGTTCTGTGTGTTTGGTAGGACTGGAAAGGAATAATTTATTAGGAGTTGCTTCCATATGGCCAAACACTAAATTCAGATATCTACTGTCAACAACTGGACTGTTTGAAGCTAGCGATTGGCCTGAAACGGCCAACAGAAGAGGTGTTGTGCTCCATCAGGACAACGTCAGGACACTCATTTTTGTAGTGACTCACCAGAAACTCTGGGAGCTTGGTTGAGAAGTTTTAATGCATCCACCATATAGTTCAGACCTGGTACCAAATGATTACCACCTTTTTCTCGCATTGCAAGACTTCCATAGTGATAGGAAATTGGGATCAAGAGAAGATTGTGAAAATCGATTACAAGAGTTTTTTTGCCAATAAAGGCTAAGACTTCTATGAGAGAGGCAATATGAAGTTACCTTTAAAACTATCTATATTGGTAACAAACTAGTAACTTATTTTCTTCCCATTAAAAACTATCAATATTTCTAGACTTAGAAAATAGTACTGTATATTCTGGTGTATAAAGCACATTTTTAACACACAAAACAAGATCGAAATTTAAAGGTGTGCGTTATATGCTGAATATAAATTGATAACTTCAAATATAAAAAGAAGATAAATACAAAAGATTTTTAGATACATCTAAGTACTGCTTAATTAAAGGAAATAAATTCTTTATGAACTTTCATTATCGGGTAACATGAAAAGTTCACCATACTTTCTTTCATTATATCTTCGGGCACACCACTGAATTCTTTTTATCTTTTTGCCATTTTATTACACTGATCCATAAATAAGTATTTTGCATTCCATCCAGATAGTTAATTATTCTACGTTTTTTTAAATGACTTTTAAATTATATCAGGTTTATTTTCATTCCATGCTTTAATATCCATTTGCACAATATATCTAGATTTCAAAAGATAAGAGCACTACCCTTGTACACATCTCAGATTTCTTTGTAAAAAGTGGGTGTGCATTGTGTACACTGGAATATATGATAAACACCAACAATAATTTCAATATTTGAATGGATATCATTAGTAAAAGAATTTGCTTGGTAAAAAGCTAAATTCACAAAACCAAAAGTTAAAAAAAGTATGAAAATGGAAATTATAAGCAAATGATTTCTAAAAATTATACAATTCGTAACAAAAATTGCTATAATAAACTAGTTTCCCAGAATAAATTTGCAAATTATAAAAAAAGATATTAGTTTACAAATTAAGATTTGTTATTTTATCTTCTTTGTTTTTGCACATATTTTACTACTTTTCATAAATTTGTATCTTTTTCAGCACCTCTGTTAGAATATGATATGTATTTTTCAACACTTATTTTTTAGAAAGTTCTAGTCCATTTTAGTAAATAATTGTTAGACAATATACTTTGATCCAACCAATAGTTTCTGCAGATAATAATCTTATATTTGAGATAAAAATATAAAGTTTGCAAAAAATTTAATTTGGACAAAATGAATTTTGGGTATAGTTGGGATTTCATATTCAAAATCTTTTATCAATTAAATTTTATACTGCATTCACTTTTTTAAAAAAAATTAATAGCTTCTAGATGGTTCCTTATGAATCCAAATTTAACAGTTTTTTCATTTTTTAGGAAACAAAAACCACTGAGGAAATTTTACTCTATCAAATCGGGGTGTGTGTGTGTGGGGGGGGAAGTACAAGAAATATTTAAAAATATTCATGGTTAAAGAATCGAGTATTTTAAACTCAATCATCACAAAAGAATTTAAATACCTTACACAAAAATTAACAAATACAAGTCTATTTTTAATATATTAATTTTTTTAAAAATATTTCAAACATTCCTCACTTTAAAAATGAAATAAGAAAAGCAAAAATACGAAAATGGACATAATTCATTAATTAGGTTAAAAAAATGGAAAATTAAAAGCAGCTTAATACATAATTTTAAAAAATGATGTGCACAACTTTAGTACAAAATTACACATTGCATAAATTTGTAAAAGAAACTAGAATTTCAAAGAAATAAGAAGTAATTACCATTGTTAAACAAATATTCATAAGTAGGTACAATATATCCTAAAGTGTAGTGAGTTTTCCATCCTCCAAAGAGTGGGAAGCGAGGACGCAATTCCACTTCTGTTGAATCATCAAGAATTCGTAAATGACTAGTAGAAATATTACCAATCTCATCTCGATAGTATACATCACTGGCAGAAGCTGGCAGTATAGTCTAAAACACAAATATAATCCTTTTATGTATACATGCACACAGAAATTTTAAAAACACAATTTTAGATTTGATGCATAATAATAATATTGTCTACAAATTGTAGTGCCAGTTCTCTACACAAGAGAATAAAACTAGCTAGTGAGCCTAATTTTTTTAAAATGGATTCATGCCCAACTTAGTACAAAGCTTAGTAATAAAGCTTAGTATTCAAAAATGTAAATATATTTTTTATGAGAGGGTGAGAGTTTTTTAAATATGTCAAATAATTTTCAATAAGCTGCAAACAAGCTTCTAATGAAAGAATCACTTTAAGGTAACAGAAAAGTCAAATATATTAATTTAGATTTAATACAGGTGGAGATTGTAGTTCCAAGTCAAGAACGAAAAACAAAATATATGTGCTTACATCAAATAACTATACTAAATGTGGTTAGTAGAAAAGCTTTAATTAAACCTTAAGACTGCTAAGACCATCAAGTTACCTCTAAACTACAACAGATTGGATTTTGAAAATGATCTATGAAAATTATGAATAGGAGCAGGATATCAAGTAGGATACATAAACATGTATTTTATATTAAAATAAAAAGTGAAGATGGCTAGACTGAATGAAAATAATATGAATATGGATTATAACAGATAACAATAACAAATAGAATATAACCAATAATAGTTACACCAAGGAATTTAAAAATGATTTCTTAACTAGGAGGAAATTATCAGGAAAAAATAAAATGATAAAATATCCACTAATATAAAATGCTTGTAAAATTCAGTACTTTCATAGCTAAACTGTCAAATAATAATCAGTAGAAGAGATGTTTTTTGAGATGATTCCTCTGAAAAAGAATCATAATTCTGCAAAACAGAACAAGAGAATAAATCTAATGATTTTAAAAAAAAAAAAACTGATGAGATGTAATTAGACTTTATATGTGTAACTGCTTTGTATGAGAGAGTAGTATAAGCAAAAATGAACTCATTGCTTGTGAATTAAAATCTATTAATTTTTTTCCCCTGAATAAAACAATTTTTTTTTTTTTGCATTATTGCTAAAAATTAGCTTATGTCAAATTAAGTTTATACATCCAAAATAAAACCAGTCTTTTGGGGGAGGAGACACTTATGATTTTCGATGGTGCAAGCAGTGGTCAGTGGTGCACATAAGGGGGAGGAGCGGTCTGTGGGTCTGTCCCCATCACCCTTGATTTCTTTTGATTGACTGTAATTTTATGTATATAATACATAACACACAATTATCTATTATTAATAATTTATTTTATTAATTAATGCTAATTATTCATTCAATAATTTATTTTTCACTCCTGACAGTTGACAAAAACAAAAGGATACATTTGGTGGCCTATAGGGGTATGATACAAGAATGGTGGACCTTCAACTCCACCTAAAAAATCCTGTGTGCGCCACTGGGTGCAAGGATTGTAATTCAGAGAAATTTTGCTAAAAACTCTAAGCAGTAAAGGCTTTTCAACATTAAATTAAAAAATAAACGAATTCCATATAAATGCTAATGCTTTGTAGACCATTAAATTTTGTATGTATGTGCAGTTTTGTTTTTGCCTTGTGTGTACTGTCCTTAAACAGACAAACTTTTCCTTGTATTAACATAGATTAACTATAGTTTAATTGTTGGAAGTGCATAATTTGTAGGAAAATTAATATTTAGGGACAAAAACAGTTTCATTTAATACTTTATGAAAAATTAAATACTCATTTCACTTAGTATATAAGTAGCATTAAATTTTACTGGATACTTTTTTCAATGCATGCAGTACTTTCCCCCTAATTTACCATTCTTTCCACAGATTGAAACGAATATTAATCTTTCCTTGATGAATTCCTGATTTCTGTCTTCCCTTTAAAAAATGTTAAAACTTAAATTGTAATTTAAAATTCCATTACAAACATATTAAATCTCTTAGTTCATTAAAAATAGATATTCTAAACCTGGTTTAAACAATATATCTAGTACATCTTTATTTGTACAGATATTAAGCTGTAATTTAAAAAAAGTTTTTTTAAAACCTTTTATTTTATGAATAAGTACGGTTTTATACTACTTTTATTCTTATTAAGTTTATCTAGATTCACTGTGGATTTGTTTTTCAAACATCTATATTTTTTAAAAAGCCATAAAAAAGCTGCATTACATATTTCTTAAAAATAAATAAATTAAATAAAAAAAAAAAATTAAATTTTTTATAAAAAAAAATGTTTTAATATTTGCATTCTGACAAAGAACAAAAACATAAATTACCTTGAATGACTTGACAGCAGCAATACCACTCTGATCCCGCTGAAATTCATAACGAGAGAAGGCACCTTTTAACTGAGCTCCAGTATGTGAAATGTCTATTTCTTCCTCAATAGAGATGACACCCCAGTGGGACACTTCAATTGCTCTATTTAGGGTAGTCACAGTTAAGAATGGATTGTTGTTCTCACAATGAATTGTCATTTTGTTCTGGAAAATACAATATGATATTAAAAAAAAGTAAAAGTTTTGCAAACTGTGTTTGTACTATATATTAAAAAAAAACCCAAATTAGACTTTTGTAAAAGTAACAGTTAAATTTCAGTTACATAGTTAAAAGTAACAGTTACTCATGTGGTCAACACTAAAGTATCTTTTAGTTAGATTTCAGAACAATTCTATTTAAAATAAAATTAAATACAATTTTTTTTACAATATATATATTTAAAAGGCCTTTCCCCAAATGATAATTTTCCTCATACAATTCTAATATTTCTTGGTAAAATATTCTAAAGTACATAAAGCAATAAATAAATGATTTCAAAATTATACCCTATTAATAACAATTAACACAATACAATACTTTGTTAGAAAAGTAGCTATTCTATATTAAAATATATATATAATATCAAGAAATACACTAATTTCACTTGAAGTTTAATATAGAAATTAACTAGAAATGATTCATATAATGAAATTCAAAGAAACTTAAAAAAAAAAAAAAAAATCTTACCAATGAATAAGAAGCAACATTGTCATAAGGTCCATAAGTGATGAGATTATCTTCGTGCGAAACAGGTTTCAATTTCGAGAAAGATTCGACAGAATTGGCAGGCAAAGTGACAATTGTTGTTTGGGTCTTGGTGACATAAGGGCTGTAGTAATAATGATTCCCATGGTATAAAATTAATTGTTTTTCAGACTGTGTAATGCTTGATGGATAAGGAACAAGAGAGTGAGTGAATATCGTTTCAATTCGCACAACTGTCAACTTTCCAGGATTTAAAGGATTTTGAAAGAGAATTCTGTGAGTATCTTTGTCTTTATTGGCTTTGCTGCAAGAAAAAATAAATAAAGGAATTAAGAAATATAAACATCTCAATAGAAATATAATAATTAAAAATTAACTCATTAAATATTTTTTATAGAAAGGTTTAACAAGATGGCTGCTTAAATTATAAAAACTAATTTTTTATTTCAAAAACAAGATGACCACTTCATTACCTCAAACAATTAATTAAATATACTATTTTTTTTTTATACACCTATATTTTCAAGTGGAAATTTTTAAATTTTAGGTTTATTCACAGTATGACACGTACGCCTTTTTTACAAAATGTACCTATGCAATGCTCTATGTCTTGAAGTCATTTATTCAAGGTATTATCCCAGGCTCATGAATAAATAATATACTTCTAGAACGACAACCCTTAAAGTTGATAAGGTTTGTCATTTTATTTAAGTAAGCAATATTTTAACACATGTAGAAGTCTAACTTTTTTTAATGCTAATCTCTTTTATTTTTAAAACTATCCTTTTTATACCCAGCATATAACACACATCTGTAAATTTCGAGCTTATTTTTTGTGTTAAAAGTGCGTGTTATACGCCAGATTTTACAGTATTTAAAAACTTCAGTCTTGGCATTCTTAATACTAGTTGTAAAGCATATATTATTACCAAGCTTCTTCTCCCACAAATATAACTTAACTCAATACTTCTGATAAACTCAATTTCTCTAAACTCAAACTTAAAAGTAATTTTTTTGTAACAAAATAATACAGATACAAAATCAGAAGAGGATTATTTTACACCTCTAATGTTACTTTTGAATTCTGTAAATATTACTTAGGTTTTCCCATCCACTAAATATAAAAATTAAGTTTCAACAGCAAACTTTTCTTTTCGGTATTTACCAGTGACGTAACGGAGAACATTTGCCCCCCCGCCCGCAAAGTCTGGTTTCGGGGCCCCAAGTTGGATTTTACAAAGGGTAGGTACATGGCGGAAGTCAGGCTTGCTGTCTTCTTAGTGGCCATTGTATGCATTCTTATTGTTCATTTTTCAGAATCTTTGAGAGTAGAAGATGAATGCTTTAAAAATGTAATTCATTTAAATATTACAAAAATATCTTGTTTTATATTTAAATTTGTTGTTTGATTTGAGTTACACATTGATGATGCAGTTTTTAAAAATGAAGTCATTTTGTAAAAAGAAAACAGAATGACAATGATTGTTATGGATAGAAATGTAGCAAGTGTTGGAATTGTCACTAAATGGGTCATCTTTTGAAATAATTTTCTTAAGAGTAGTATGAACTATTTTTCTTTTTACGAAGCTTTAAAGTTAGGTGACATTTTCTCAAACTGGCTCAAACTACAGTAATTTTAATTGAACCAGCAACAGTTCTAGCTCCATTCATGACTGTGATCAACAGCATGGCTATGAAAGATCACGTTCGTGAAAAAATCATGAGTGAAGAATTGTGCGGTCACAATACCTAATGATGCAATAGAAGGTATCAACAGAAATGTTTTTTAAAATAAAGATGCTTTGCAAATAAAAAAATTCTGTATGATTGTTATGCATTGGAAAGAACAAATGTTGTACCATTTTGGAATTTTAACTAAATGGACCAACTTTTGAGAAACTTGCCTGGGGATGTACATAATGGTTTTCTTTTTATGGAGAATTCAAGTTAGGTGGCATCTTTTTCTTTAACCTCGACTCACACAAACAAGGTTCCTTTTAACTGAATCAGCAAACCGTTTTGTCTGACTTGTGACTGCAACTAATTGTCCAGCTATGTAAGATGACGGTGAAAAAAATTGTTGTAAAATTGTGAAATTTGTGGTCACAGTAGCTAATGATGTGATGGAGAGTCAGTTTTTCATATTTTCAAAAATCTGTTCGTCCTCACTTAGCCAAGTGCAGAAGGATTTTGTTATTTATTTTTTCCAGAACAAATATGACCCTATCTTTCACCATGTGCTTGTTTATCATCAAGTTTCGATACACCCTGTATATATATGTAATGCAAAAACGTTGCTTTGTTTTGCCTTTCTGTGATATTTTAAGAGGGCTTGTCTTATTCTCGACAGTCTCCATAAGATTATGATCAAAATAATTTTAATTGTCAAATGTTATCACCAAACCTTCTCTGAAAAATTGTATGACTCAATCATGTTCGAATAATTTAAGTGTGATGAGTATTGAAACTAAAATATTATTAACAGTTCATTTTAAAGACAGAATTAACGATTTAGCGTACTTAAAATATAGAAGTGAATTATCCAATAAAACTTCATTTTATTATGGATTGCGGTTGTTGAATTTTACATGTATATACACCAAACTTGATAAAAGAATTACAGGTGGGTGTATCATTGCATAAAAGCATAGGACCTCAAGAAGTTTTAAGGCATCAATCACAGTGTGCTTGTTACAATTGTCTCCATTCCTTATATTACTGACTTCACTCAATTTTTTCAGTCTCCAAAATCGCAGTAAATAAATATTACACTTATTAATATCATTACTTATGCCTTTTAGTAAGTCAAAAATTATGTTTTATTAAATCTAGAATACCGAAATATTTGCATTGTTGGTTTTTTTGTGACTTCTTTGGCAACCCAAAGACATCATTATAAGGCATCAATATTGTGTAAGTACTATTCTCCCAAAATACTTCAGAAATTACATTGGATATTTAAGAAAAAAAAATTAGATTGAGTATTTTCTTTAAATTAATTTTCTAAACATTACTAGCTATCTGAATTCAATAATTGTTTACCTAAATATTCTGCATTACTAACCCTAAAAATTTTTGCTGCAACAAAATTGTAAGTTTACATACAGGGATAAATTCATTTTTGTTTCAAATAGCAGTATTTTGTTTGCTTAAAGAAATAAAATTCAGAATTGGGATGTAATAGCTTTGTTTCCCAAAGAATTAGACCTGTTAACAGTAAATAGTAGATTCTGATTTTTTAAAATCAAAATAAAGAATGGTATACAGATTGACATGATTGTTGTACATTAAAATGTCTACTACTTTCCTCTAATAATAAAGATAACATTTGGCACTTATTCAGACAAAAAAAAAGTCCCCAAATTAATACCAGGTTTTGACATATCACTATCCCATGAAGGATAGCTTACATTACTATATTATACATTTATATGAAAATCAGTATTTTTTCCTGTATAAAATATAATCTATACCTTGATTCTTTGACTGCTAAGCTTGTTTTTTAGCCCATAAAGTAGAAAAATACATTTTACGACATTTCAAGAATACAGCATTATTAATGGAAACATATATATAAAAAGACACCTGAAACTATTTAAATATTAAAACAATTTCTTATTTTTTTAAAAAAAATTATAAAAGTGCATTCAAGTTTTCTCTGCTTTGTAATATTAGAAAAGACTGCCTTCAAAACTACATATGCATGTATATGGAAAATTGAGATCACTCAATGTGCTGCCAGATGATACACTCGCAAGTTTTAGTATTTTTTAAAACCCACGTTCTACTAAATTTACTCTTTGGTTACTTTACAAATATTATGGTATTACATATGGTAATGATCATGTTACTTTTTACAGTATTCAATCATACATATGGATAGAAAGTATTGTGAATATTATATATATTGTAGTGTTTGGACTACTGTTGGCGGATGATTATGGAATGTTGGTGTTAATGGGCCCATTTACGGAGGTGGGTTACTGTGTTTTAGAGGAGAAAGTGATTGACCCTCAAGAGAGGCAGTCAGGGCAAGAGAAAGTTCCTTGTTTTTGGAAGCGGGGAGCACTTGACAGGGATTTGGTGTTACGGAAAGTGAGTTAATTTGATTGAGAACTGACGCATGGCACGTGGTTTGCTGTACCAAGAATAGTTTCTTGGGAGCGTTTTAACATGACGGATTGTGTTTTGTTTCTGTGGAGAGAGAAACGAGATGATTGTGCTGACTGTTGAGAAGTAATTGATTATATGGAGAAGGGTAGAAAGTAATTGAGAAGACATTATATATATATAAACAGTATATTGTGTAACATGAATTCCACTGCAAGCAACTTCTAAACTGAAAATCTTTAAAATTTCCAACATTTCACCTAATATTTGCATTAATTAAATTCCATTTTCTTGCCTGCATTTAAAATTAGTAAACCAATTAAAATATGACATTTCTTAAAATTCAATAAGATAGTTTTTCTTTTGAATTCAAGTTTTAAAATAATGGAGCAGTATTTCAATGTTATGTTTTTAACCTCAAAGATACAATTGGAAATCCAGTTTTAACAGACTTAGTCATGTTTGCTTTAAAAATATGCAGTTTACCCAAAAAACATGCAAGATATTATGCATATTTTCTTAATACTCCAAAAATTACCAAAACTATATAATACATATTTTGTGTGCGAGTATGATTTTAAATACAAACATTTTCGGAACTAATTTGATAACGGGGGTAATAGCGCCAAGTGCTGTTTGGCGTGATCCTTATCACGCCAAGCAGCGCTTCTTGTTGCCGGAATGAAATCCAATATGGCGGCGTAGCGGTAATTTAATGATATACAATAATTTAAAAGAATTGTTTTGAAATACATTGAAATGTATTTCAAATAAAAAATATAGGAAGAGATTGAGAATAACCTAAATCAATCAATAAATAATGAATAATAATATTATGTAATAAAAAGTAACATGAACTAATAATAGTATCATAAGCAGCATATAATATAATCTTATAATATTATTTTATCGTAATTATATATAATATTCATATAGTACAATTTTATAACGGTTATTAGAAATAATAATCATATAATATAATTTTAATAGTAATTATTAAAAAGAATAATCGTCGAATTTAAAAAAAATAAAAATAATGCATAAGAGAACTCGTAATACATAACTATAAATAAACATAAGAATAGCTATAAGTAAACAAAAGAAATAGTTATAAATAAATAAGAATTATAATTAAATAATAACTATTATAAATAAATAACAATATTAATTATAAATAAATAACAAAATATGTAATAATAGTTATAAATAATTGCTAAAAGAAACAATTATAAATAACGAATATTATATGATGATTACACATAGCAATAATTGCATTTTTTTTCATTATGAATAAAATAATTGCATAATGTATGTTAAAATTAATTTAGAATATCAATTACAAAGTAGTGAAAGCTTGCAATATGAAACTTGCACTGCAAGTTCCTTCAACAAGTGTCATCGAACAAAGAACGTAAAAAAAAACATTTTTAAAACGAAAATAAACTATTTATAGCGATAATTAAAAGCACAACACTTATTCTTTTAACAAAAAAATATTCTAGAACTCACTCATTTTAGAAATATCCATATTCGAAAGTAGCCCATAATTAAACAGAAGACGCAAATAGAAAAATTAAACTGAAAATGGTTAAATTTTTAAAGATATCATCTGAAATTAAAGAGTTATAGCGGGAAAAAACGAATAAAAGTTATTTCTAATATACATTATCCCCATGGCAACCACATCAACAGACGATGAAAATATTAAGCTAACCCTATTGTAATATTATCGCCCATCTTGGCGAACATAAACAACAGCTTGGCGCTACTACCCCCGATATCAAATTAGCATGACATTTTCAAAAATTAATAAAAGCAAGTAATATTTATATTTAGTTGTAGAGTGATGTTATGAGAAAATTGATGTGATACTCCTTCCTGTTCCCTGTAGCAATGCCACAAGACATATAAACACATATATTCAAGACAGATATATTCAGTAACCAACAAGAATTTCAAGAGAATAAAATATTAAACACAAAAATTTGTTTCTACATTTTTAAGTGAATAATAAAAACTTACTTAGCATTCAAAGGTAGTTCTTCTACTTTTAAATCAACCCTGCCATCGTCTTGCATTTGCTGGAATGAAAAAAAATGGCCAATGAATAATTTATGAAATTATAGTTCACATGCTAAAAAGATACTTATCAGTTACAGGGACCATGGATTGACAACTGCTTTTCCAACACAATAAATTCATCAGACAATGATAAAAAGTTACATTACATAATGGGGTTTCTTCATATGAAATTAAAAGAGAAAAGAAACTAACTGAAATTTACATGAATTTCTCCATTATTTTCTTGTATGTACTAGCTTTAGCATGGGGGTAGGACAGCAAGAAAAAGGCACAAATATTGTGAAAAAAATTTAACTAATCAAGCAAGAGGAATAAAGTTTTACTATGTATACTCTTTTCCAAGTTCTATATTCTACTTCTTCAACAAAGAATAAAACAAAAAAATATAAAATGGAAAATTAAGAAACTTTATAATATATAAGTGAATAAGTACAAATAGATAAAACTAGTTTAAAAATATGAATATAAATTTTTTTTTACATGAATTATATTTTAAACACTTTCATAAATAGTTAAAAACAATTTTACATTTATTTATTTTCCAAGCAAATAAGCAAAACCAACGTGAAGAAGTCGTATCATTAAGTCTTTGAATTAAATTTTCTTTAACCATAGTCTAAACATAATCAAAATATTAATACAAACATTTAAAAAAAATATCAGTAATTTTGATACAATTGGATGCTGTCATTTACTATATTTTTGAATATGATTCAAATTATTAAAAACAAGTGAACTTGCATATTAACTTTCCCACAGCTAAATTTGTGAACATAAATCATACCATGATCTCAAACACACAAGTAGTTTATACACTTATGCATTTTTGTTGTTTTCTTTTGCTATTAAATCATGGCATGATTCATGAGGCTCAAATTCGGCTGTGGTGACACTAATAATTAAGTTCTCAAACAAATAATATAAAATTTTAAGGTAAATTTTTATGTGCTTGAAAAGAACAATGAATCTATTTACAATTCTTTAATAAAACAACAACAGTTCAAAAATAACAATAAAACAAAGTGCTAAAATTTAGATGTCTTTTATAGATAACAAAATATAATTAAAATAGTTTGTTATATGAACTGTTTTTTTTACACCTTCAAATAAACTATTAAAAGTCAAATTTTTTTGCACAATTGAACTTGCAATTTTTTAAATAAAGAAATACATATGAGAACTTACAAATATTTAACTTTTTCGGTGAATTAGAAACGAAAGATGCTAAACAAGATCTAATCAGCATAACTATATAATTAGCACTTTTTGGTTCTGGTATCGAATAGACCCGGTTGTCAAGAGATTTTGTAGTTAAGTTTAATTTTCAAGCAATTCATGTTTTAAATCATTATTAAATAATATTTTTTAAAAATTATAAATAATTCTGCTTAATATACTGAAATCAAATCATTCACACAGAGCATAAAAACTAATTTCAGTCACGAAATATAAAATAAAATTTAGCTAAGAACAGAAGATAACTTATGTTTAAGATAGTTATAAAACAAAATTATCGACACAGAAATAAGTTCATAAAAAAATATGATCAACATCAATTTGAAATTAAAAAAAAAGCCTTAATTAGTGCGCAAAAATCTAAAATATTAGAAATAGAAGAACTATAATATTATTCTGAATTACTATCATACCGAAGCTCCAAAATAAGATAAGTGGGCTTTCGTATCTGGATCGAGTGCATAGTTGAATGAAGACACCGGCGATTTTCCGGCATTTTCTAATGTAAGTTTAACAGTAACTTTTACTAATTGAGATGCGATATCTATATTACGTTCTACTTTGTTATTGACAAGATCTGCATGAGTTACGGAATAGCAAGTAGAAATTAAAAACAGAAGTATAACGGTATACATATTTATAAATTATTTATTCCAAAACTAAAATAACCGACCACGCGTCGATTTGACATCAACAGTCCGATCAAATTCGTGATGACGAGAGTTAACAAACTATTGCCACAAGGTTTTTGATATCGTTTTTAATATGATAAATTATATTTTCTTAAAATTTTCTTCTAAAATTAAGCTATCTTGTTTAATAACTTAATTACACAGCTTAATGTGGTATTTTTTAAATCAATTTTCAAAATAAATGTGAGTGTTTTCCCCTCAAAATATAGGAGGACTGTCAGTCAATCTACAGCTAAACTTTCAACTTAACATGTTTTGTTTATTTACTCTAGCTTGTTTATTGAATGAAAAATCGGGGATTTTCTAAGGAGTAAGAAGACTAGTATTGAATTGAAAAACTAAAGTTGAATTTGTTACTATAATAATTTAAGAGTTTCATCCATCTAAAATGGGTCTGTTTGATAAATTAGCGTATTTTTTGGGTATTAAAAAGAGAGAAGCCAATGTCTTAATTGTGGGACTGGATAACAGCGGCAAAACAACTATAATCAATCATTTCAAACCTGAAGAGCAAAAATCTATGGAAATTGTACCCACTGTTGGGTTTAATGTTGATCGCTTCCGAATGAAAAATTTGAGTTTCACTGCCTTTGATATGTCTGGGCAAGGCCGCTATAGAAATCTCTGGGAACATTATTATCCCGAAGCGCAGGGTATAATCTTCGTTATTGATAGTAGTGATGCATTGAGAATGGTTGTTGCTAAAGATGAATTGGAAATGATGCTTCAACATAAGGATATTAAAGATAGAAATATTCCCATTCTGTTTTTTGCAAATAAGATGGATCTTAGAGAAGCTCTGTCAAGTGTTAAAGTCAGTCAAGCCTTGGGATTAGATCGCCTGAAAAACAAACCATGGCATATATGTGCCAGTAATGCTTTAACTGGAGAAGGCCTAGGTGAGGGAGTGGAATGGCTTAGCGATCAGTTGCGAAGCATAGTCCAAAATAAGAATTAAAATGGCATTTTTATCAAGTTTTGATGAAGATTAAACGATTTGTTGTAGAGAAAAGTCAAAACTATCTTGTGAGCTTTTATGTTTTTCACCACCTTAAGGATGATCTATGTTGTGGAAATGGCACAAATTTTTTAAGGATCAAGATTTTTCTAAAGGATTATGTAACTTGACAAATGTGATTTTTTTCCTTTTACTTTATAATGCTGTAACAAGTGTTAAATGGTATTATTTACCAATATATAGTTTGCATTTTGATAGTAGCTACAAATTTGGCAACATTCCTAAGAAATATAATTGTTTTTTAGCAAAAGGAAGAGTAATTATGATGTACATTCAATTTTTATTATATTATTTTTGGTACTTATGGATTCTAGGGATCATGGGTTGATTATTGCTTTTTTGTCAACATGAACAGTGTGATGTTACATCGGCCACTATGTGCACATGGACAAAATGATAAAAAGTTAAATTACACTATGGGGTTTCATTTTAACTTTACATGTTAACAATCATTATGAGCCAGAATTTGAGTTCCTGTCTTTTATTTCTTGGTTCCTATAATCATTAAATTACCCCAAATAAAAGAAGGAAAATATCTCTGTAAATTCAAATTAACCACTTCTAACAAATTGCTGGTGTATGAAAACAGCACCATCTATTTATGATAGCAATCAGCATAGGTCGAAATGTGATGTGTTTTGTGCATGGTAGATTTGATGATCCCTATGACTGATAAGTACCCAATTTTTTTATGATACTTCCCAGTTTCTTAAATTTTGAAGTTTTTATGTATTATACAAATGATTTCCTTTTTTCACATGCATAAAATTGACTGACATTTTTTGAAAAAGTATTATTTTAATTTCTTTGAATATTATCACTCTTGCATCTCTGCATATTGTACATTGTTTTTCTTTTGCACTAAATTCTTTAAAACCATATTGCTTTATAGTCGGTTATAAAATTTTAGTCATTAAAAATGTATGACTAATGTTAGTTAAGTTGTTAATATTACTATTATTAATCCAAATCACAATTTAGAAATGATCCTTGAGAAAAGCACAGTTTTGAGATAGAAGTCATAGTTTTTAGTTGAAAAAGTTTGTCATCACAAACTTTTTTTTATTTTCAGCACTATCAGTATTGTTGCATTTACTCTACTTAATCATAATCTTTGTTTCATTTGTTAAAATCTCTGCATAAAATGAAAAAGATTATATGTAATGTCAAATTTAGAGTTTTTGCATTTTTTTCTTCAAAATGGTATAAAAATATTAATTTGTGATTAAATGCTTACTTAGATTAGGATACATACCAAGAAAAAATAAGACACAGTAGCTGATTAGTCTTGATTCCGAACTTGGGGCTGCTGTTGTCAAATCAGGAGTTGCTGAGTCCTTGTGCCACTGAAAACCTGCCACATACAGGGGCTGATGCATTTTAAATCTGTCAAGGCTCAAAGTCCTCACTTTGATGTGGCATGAAAGTTTGAAGATTGGGGTGCCAGCTCAAGTGTCCTCTTCATCTCTTGATCAAGGTTCAAAATTATGAAATCTGTTGCCAATAGTGCAACATTAATAAAAAAAAAATAAATGAAGAAGAAACAAGAGAAATTTATTTGCCATTGTTCAAAATTAGAGTTATCTTATACATTATTTACTTATACTCCTTGAATTTCATTTCATTTTACATGTTTTATTTCTCAATTAATATTATAAATTGAATCATTACCTTTTATAGAGAAGTTGTTATATATGACATTTTTATTGTGTGATTTGATTCATATAATTCACATTTCAATTTAAAATTCAGTTAATTTTGAGTAATCATGCTATTACAAATGGTATTGAATGAAAATATATATGGATAAAATATAAATTTTATATGGTACTTGAAGAAATCTACCTTAATAAACATGTTTATATCATTAAACAAAAAGGATTTTGTGTCCCAAGATTATAAAATAGAAATAAGCATTGAAAATATTATTGGGATGCTAAAAAGAATGAACTGCAAATTAGGAATTGTAGGGATATTAAATAAAATAAAAAAACATACAATCAGGTAAGAGAAATATACCTTTCAGCAATTTAAAAGATTGAAAAATTTCTGATTATCAAATTTTCAGTAAAAGTATTGTATTGGGAAATTAATATCTGTTGCTTAAGTTTTGAGATACCAATACTTCTAAATTGATGTTGTTGCCTCCAGTGCCATTTTATCCATTTGGCACTTAAGGCGGGTGCCCAGGGGCCTGGATAGCTAGACTTAATCAGGTTTTCTTGTAATAAATTTTGATCTGCAAGTGCCAAGGGGGCCTGCAGATCTTCTGTACCCAGGGGCTAAAACTACCTTAGATCAGCACTGGTTGCCTCAGTAGCTTAGTGGCTATGAATACAAATTTGTAGCCAATCTGTCATGATTTCTAGTCCTGGTGCTTCTGAAAACTTGCACATTAAATCTGTCGAGGTTCAATGTTCTCCTGTTGGGGTTATTAGAAGGGGGTTGCTAGCTTGGGTGTCAGCCTCATTGCTTGAATGGGGTTTAAAATTATGAGGTCCCTTGCTAATAGCCCTTGCGTTGCTTTATAGTTGCTAGTGTGTGACGTTAATATAACTCTCTCACTCACTCTAAATTGATGTTGCTTATATTTTGATTTATTAGCTTTTCAATGTGGGTGAATGACTGAGCAAGAAAGATTTATCCTATAGCTGTAACAAGCTTTAATATGTTGAATATTTTCTGGAAAATTTCTTTAAATAGTATTATCTTAATAGTTTTTTGTTACTGTGTTGTACTTTTGAAGTGTAATATTTTGGCATTACAATAATGCATCATTGAACAATTATTGAGATGTAACTAATTTTATTTGTATTTTGTAGTAATGTAAAATCGATTTGATTCTTTTCTATTCATAACGAATGATAATATTTTCACATTCCCAATGTGCTTCATGTATCCAAGCACAAATCAATGAATATCTTTTAACTAAAAATTATTCATTGGCTTTGCTAGTAATGTTGTGTTTTGCCTTTAAGTGTTATGCACATAGTAATTTTTATCGTGTGTTGTTTCTTTTTTAATAATGGTGGGTAATTAAATAATATATAATTAACATTACAATAAAATCTGAGGAGGAGGATTTTTTAAGTGCAATTCAGTTATCTATGACTTCTTTTTGCTAGATTCATTATTTGTATAGAACACATTGGCATAGATAGTTCTGAATGGGCCCCATATCAAAACTCTTTTGGGGGCCCTTTTTTAAAAATGAAAGCCCTGTTAGTGGTACTGTAGTTACACACATGGGGGCCCCGTATCATTGATATGGCAGTAGCTACGCCCCTGATAGAACAGCTATATTAAATTTACTGAAAGATAAATTCCATATTTACAAGCAATATAAGGAATGTAATAAAGGAAAAAGGAAACAAAAACCGATTTGAATATAAATAAGAACTTCAGTGTTTCAATATGAAAGAAGATAAAAAATTTCAGAAACTAAAAGATTAATGAATGTGTCAGATTTCTGCCTTTTACCACACTGAAATGAATATTAAAAATTAGCAGCATAATTGTTATAACAAGTAAAATATGAATGTGTTTTGTAGAGTTACTTTTTGTACTAAACTTTGGGAATGAATTAAAATAATATCTTCATGCAGGGAGAATTTTGAAGTAGTTCTAATTACTTTTTATGAAAATGTTTCTAGATATATTTAATTTAAAAATTGATTTTTTCAAAAAAAATTTATTGTACATTTTAGTACAGATTTTTTTTTTTTATATTATTAAAATGAATTGATAATATATCTGTGCTGTTATATGTTATATATGAGTAAGTTCTTTCAATCCAAAATGCTTATCATTCTGAATTTAATTGTAAAAAGTCTCATGTGAGTTACAATTAACAATAACTCACATTTAATTGTAATTAATTATAAATTACAACCAACAATATTTAGATGTGATGTATCCCTCCATTAATAGGAATTTGATAAATTTAATGTACTTTAACTGAAGAGAAATTTGTATTACCCATGTAATAAGTTTAAATACATATTTTTGAAGTAACTATGGAAATTTCCGTCCATTTTACACTGTTATATAGAAAAAAATGTATTTTTATTGTTAATTAATTATGTATATTAAATTAAAATTGTGTTTTTACATGTTTCAAAATGTATAATAAAATTTTAATATGAGGATTTTAGGGAAAAGGATTTCACACATATTTTTCAAGCTACATTTTCATGCCAATTATTTCTAGTCTTGATGTAAAGTTGCAATATTTTAAATTTACTTATTTTTTGTATGATACTTATTGAATTTATTGTTTTTATAAGCATGGACTAATTATATATTTCTAGTCATTTATTTTAAGTTATATTCTTTGCAATCTAAGAATGTTTAATGAGATACTTGAGATGTGTTTCATAATTGTTAATCTTTTATATTTTTCTTTTTTTTTCCTCTAAAAATTGTAATTTTAGGGGATAAAGTAGAATAAGAAAAGTTATCAATTTCAGTGATTTGTATGTTTTAAACAATAAAATAAATGTATCTTCTCATAAACAAAATATGCATAAATATGTAATAAAGCTATATTCTGTTTTTAAAACCAGTTATATGTATGTGTTTCCTATTTTGGTATCTAATTGTGTATTTGAAGCATTAAAAGATTTTTTAAAAAGTTTTATGTAGTTGTCTTGCATTCATATGCTATTGTGTCATTAGTCAATTAATGTAAAAAATGATACAAATAATCAGTGCTTGATTTTTGAAGAAAATATTACTGTTCCATATTGCATTGCATCCAAAGATTCAAATAAAAAAATATTTCTGAAAAATTAAAACAATCTTTCATAATTTCTTAAAACAGTTGATTAGAATATCTCTTACTATGTTTACATTAAAATTTGCTTGGTATATTGTAATATTATACCTATAAAAGAGTTCTTATAATTTAGTATTGGGCATGATCAAAATATTAATTATAAACCAAAAAAGAAATAAAATACTAAAAATGATGAAAAATAATTTAAAAGCAGTTTTGACAATTTTAATTTATTGTACCCTAAAAAATTAAAATTTATGTAACCTTTTTATATAAAATTATTAGAAGTTTTGTAGTTATATAGTCTAAGTCAGTGGTCTTCAAACTGTGTTCCATGGAAATTTAGAGTTAACGGAAAATTAGAGGCTCTGTGAGCGAATAAATGTGGAAAAGAAAATTGTAAATGCGCATGCAAAATAGATTCACTTTCTCTACTACAGAGGTCGCCAAAGTAATGGTCCACGAGAAAATTTCGCTGCTCCCCAAAAAAATGTGGAATATACTCACTCATATGAAGTTAAGTTATATTTTTAGATGTGCATTGATTGTGTTCTTAGATCGCTTTATTTATATATATATAAATATATTTAACACTTAAAAAGTCCTATTAGTGGTCCGTGATGTCAGAAAGTTTGGCGACCGTTGCTCTACTAAGTTTGTACAAACATGAAATATCTAAATCCTTTCTTCCCAAAGCTGGTCACACGTATGGCGTGAAATGAGAATTTATTTAAGGTTTATTACACGCCATATAAATAGTAAAAATGAATTTTATTTTTTGTTACCATTTCTAGTCATTTTAGGGCCCCGGTATCCAGATGTTTCTAATAACGAATCAGTGACCGGCGTCGTTGAAATGCGGATTCAAGTCTTGATGGCTCTGAACACCCTTCCTTCATAGAAGTTGCCCTAAGTAGCCCCGTTAACGTGTTGTTGAAGTTTTGATAGTGGGGTACCATCAAGGCATCGCTCTCATCACTTGGCTTTGTTTTAAAATTAAGAAGCTCTTCGCCAAGGGCCCTAGTGATGTTTCAAAGTTTGACGTTAATTCTGTCTCATTTCTTAATCTCTCTTCATTTCTTTCATGCTTCTGCACAATTTCTGTAAAGCTTTTTTTTTTAATATTCATTTATAAATATTTTTGTTTGAATTAATAGAATTTTTAGAATGGTTGCATGTTTAAGAACTAGTGAATTAATGGAATGTAGATTTTATTCAAGATGTCCGCCTCGCGCGCGTACTAAAAGAAAAACAAGATGTGAAGAATAAAAAAATAGTACTGAAACTTGATGAAGCAACTGAGAACTGCAGAATTTCAATCATTTCAAATGATTTAAAAAGTGGAATAAGAAGAAATTTACTTACATTTTCTATGCAAAACGGCGCTGAAGAGTGTAAGTACAAGGGAAAAAATGAATATGACAAATTGCCGAAAGAAATTAAAAAAAGAAGCAGTAAAAAAACAACTACAATTTGAGGCCAAAAGAAGAATTAAATATTAAAAAAATCAACCTGTTTATTGTGAAAATGAAATGAAAACGTATGAAATCAATTTATTAAAAATAAAACAGTTGAAATTCGCAATCTGTTACCATTAAAAAAAATTCTATCTGATACATTTATCCTCATGTTAGTTTGGATTCACACCGTAAGATCCACAATAAAAAAATTCGAACACCCATTTTATTACTTTTTTGAGAAACTGTTTTGTTACGTCTCTACCAGATTTATCACATTTCCCATTGTGTGAGCGAAATCAGAAAAATCTTAACTAAGGTTTAACAAAAGAAATTCAACACCTTAAAAAAATAAAATTACTAAACGAGCGAATTTGGTAAACCTATTAATCCGTAATAATTTAACGCGAAGCTCTCATACTCTTTAACAAATTAATCCTTGTACTCACCAGTAATTTCTGAGATACCTTATTATCCGACGGAAATTACAAAAATATAATACTTCAATAAAACAGCGTCCAACATAGAAATGGTTAATTCTTTTTAAAAAATCGAATTCTTAAAATTATTTTTTGGGTTACCCTAGTAAAAGTATACCTAAAAAAATAATAAAAATAAAAGAATCATAACTTAAGCACTATAGAAAACATATTACCAAACGATAAAAATTAGTATAACCATATTTCAATGTTATCCCTCAACTCAGCGAAAATTTGAAACAATTTGGCGGGTAACGAATACATTAAATTAACACCTTCACAGTCGCAATTAAAAACTACTTCACTGTATGCTTCTAAATTTGTTATACTTTTATAAAAGCGGCCTATCCATATAATGAAGAAAAATGTTTGTTTTTCTTTTCTAAATAATACCCAATATTTTAAAAGTAATTTTATACATATGAAAAACGTAGAAAATATATTTACAGTTTTAAAAATTGCAAGAGGTTTTATAACTTTTTCAAGCGGAAATTATCCAGTGATTTTCATCAAATAATTCATTAACTATGTTTTTGCATCATTTGTGCGTGTAAAATATTTTATACTTTTAATTTGTTTTTTTTTTTTAAAAAAAAAATGTTATTTATTTAAAAAAAAGTATTTCAAGGTAAAAAAGTATTTCATGTTCAACTAAAGCGGGGAAAAAAATTGAGCTAAAAAGTTGTTTTTACAGTTTTAGATAATAACTAAATTATCATATCATTTTAGGCATACAAAAACTCCAAGCTCTATTAAAAATATTAAATATATATCACAAAAATGAGAAATCTGAATTTTTATTATTTCACTATTTCGTATATGCCCTGAAATCCTTGAAAGCTTGAAAATTTGAAATGAAATCTGATTGTACGGATTTATAAATATCTCTTTTCTACGTAATTAGGTAAAGATAGTTAACAACATATATACGGCCTTCAATAGCTCAACTACTTTTACTTACAAACATGTCAATGAAATTATAAAATAAACCTCTACTAAGATGCATCAAAAACTGAGTATTCATTTGAAACTGTCTAAAAATAACTAAAAAAAAAATAAAAAAGTTTTCTTTAAAAGTTTAAAGAAAAAAAGACTTTAAAAGTTTACTTTTAAAAGTTTTCTTTCTTAACTTTCAATAAAGTTTTTCTATATTAGAATTTCAAATTAGAGTACACCAGTTCAATAATTTGAAATTCGAATAAAGTAAATTTAATATCGGATGTTTTTGTACACCCCAAAGATTGTCCATACTCCTTATCAATATAGAGAATAAAGGTCAGTTTAAAAACTGCATGGTAAAATGAAACAAAATTCTTAGATACAAAGTACTTGAAATTATACTCATATGGTAGCTCCTAGAATTGATCGAATACTTCAGAGAAATTTGCAAGAAAAACCCTGTGGGTGAATTTTCATTATTTAACTTAAAAGAAAAAAAACCCCCCCCCCCCCTTATAAACCACATTTAAATCTTAACTGTAAAATATTGTTTTAATTTCATTTTGAAAAAGTACGTTAAAAATAAAAATATATAAGAAGAGGGAGAAAAATGTGCCACAAAAAGAGACAATCGAACGCCGAATTTTCAAATTTTGATTCTCATACTTTTAAATAAATGTATCAAATATCAATATACACCCATGGACAAAAAAAAAAAAAAAAAAAAAAAAAAAAAAAAAAAAAAAA
>BMAV01020330.1:44840-55879 GCA_019973955.1 Trichonephila inaurata madagascariensis | reverse complement strand
TTTGATTCTCATACTTTTAAATAAATGTATCAAATATCAATATACACTCATGGACAAAAAAAAAAAAAAAAAAATTAGCTCACCAAGAAATAATTGCGGAATCTTAACGAAACTTGGCATGAATGTACATGTCGGGGAGGTTTGCAAACGATTAGAAATGCAGCGTGATTGCGCATTACGTACAACCGGTAGAGGGCGTTTAGCGTCGTTCTCCGTGCAGTATAAAACAGGTAACCAAAGCTTGTTTGAGTGTACTGAATCGTTTACAAATCAAGTGCTAAGGTAGACATGCCATTACGCCGTTTTCGAAGACAATATGAGCAGCTGGAGTAGTTTCAGAGGGGGAGAATCATCGGCATGATGGAAGCTGGGTGGTTAGCCAGGCTAGTAGCTCGTCAATTAGGCCACTCTGACTGTGTTGTGAGGAGGTGTTAGGACCAGTGGATCCGAGAGATGTCATTTACACGAAGACCAGGGCCAGGACGCCCTCGACAGACCAGTCGTCGACAAGACCACCACATCGTAAGAAATGTATGCGTACAGCCAACTGCTTCATCGGCCGCCATCCAGGCACAGGTAGCACCTTCACTAAGGACCCCTGCGTCTCCTCGAACCATACGAAGACGCCTGGCTGAAGGACATTTTGGAGCGCGGCGCCCATTACGTGTGCTGACCTTGACGCCTCCGTTAGGAGTGGTGCTGCACACGAGAAAATTGGACTGCAGCAGAATGGAACCAGGTCGTCTTTAGCGACGAATCCACATTCAATTTCTGCAGTGATGAAATGTGTTCGTGTGTGGAGACCCCGTGGTGATCGCCTCAATCCTGCCTTTGCTTTACAGTGACACACCGCTCCCACAGCTGGTGTGATGGTATGGGGTGCCAATGCCTACAGTACACGGTCACCCCTAGTGTTGATCCAAGGCACCATGACAGCCCAGCTGTATGTCCATGATATCCTGCAACCACATGTGTTTCCACTCATACAACGGCTCTCAGGAGCCATTTTTTAACAAGACATGTGAAAATGTGTCCCTAGGGTGCCCTTCTCCTAGATTATCTGCGTGAGCTAGAGGTGTAGGTTTAATTAAAGAACTAGAAGTTTGCATGTTCTTAAAATATCTCTTTATTAAAAACTTGAACTTAAGCATTTAACAGATTAGATAATATAAATGAGAGAATCTACGATGAACAAACACACAATACAAGTAATACCGAAATAACGTAACTCGGACCACTATCAATATCTAACCCACCTAATCTCAATTCCAATAATAGTGCAAGTCCTAATATTAAATAGTCAATCCTACCTTAATCCAATCGTTGATCCGATACTAAGAAAGTTGCGTCTTTACTCGTGTGCAATGGTATGCACCTTGACCTAATGGCTCTATCTTCGGGATAACCTCTGTTGGCTGTCCCTTCACGATTGTATGTATCACTCTCTAACTTATCATTCCCCAAATTGCCACACCACTTACTGACACTTCTGATATTTAAAAGCTATCTAATTTGCATCTTCCCTTCACGTTTCACTTCTTGGGTTTTGGTTAGAAAAAAGTTGCCATTAATTCTGGCCCCAAAAGAACCCAAAGACATGTTAATGAAAAGACGCGTGAGCCCGTCACAACGTGTTTTCTTTACTTAAAAAACTGTAAGAAACTTATGCATACACCTGGTATTTTATTTTGCCGAATTTTATGTTTACATTTAAATTTTTGGGGTTTGAAGAAGGGCCAATGATAATGAAAATATGTATATTAGAGAGATGCATTAATTTATTTATATTTGAGATCTTATAGATTTTATGGGGGAAAAAAACATGTATATTATATCTGATAATTTTTAAAACAAACTAATTTTTCTCAGATTTGTACAGTCTCAACATCTCTCGTTTGTTCTATGATATATTATTAGAGTCATTAACATCTATCTGAATGGTGGAAGCAAAGTGACAGAACGACAATGAGTATTGTCGAGCTATTAAATAGCTTGAGTGCCAATGTTAAGAACTTTTTTTAGTGGATACCGTCGCAAATGAATGTCTGTGGGAATGAGACTGCAGATGGCTTGGCCCGTGAGGACAGCCATAAAGATTCTACACTTAGTGGGTGCCTTAATTTTTCAGAAATTGCTACCAGGGTCAAACAAGATATCAGTCCCTCTTGGAAGAAGCCCCCCGTACATGAGTGTTATGAAGGAAACCGTCCTGGTGCTGCTTTGGGACAGGCAGTAGGCGAGATGAAACTACACTTGCTAGGCTTCACAGTGGACTCATTCGACCTCAACGATATGTTGCCTTAAAATTTACCCTCCCTGTCCCAACTTCAATGTAATACAAGCCACCCCTGCCCGCATCATGGCTTCCATAAGAGCCAGCTGTTCTTAAGTCCTGGTACAGTTCTTCATAGTTTAAAAACGCACGGGTTCACATGGACTTGGTCTAGATGTTTCTGTCGATCAAGTGGGATAAGAAACAACAGTAACAAATGCTATCACAGACGATGTCCCGGAAGTAGAAGATCCCCACTCATTGAAGATGTTGCCATAGAGAAGAAAGTGGAGCACTTAACCTTACGTCACGAGAGAAACCTTTCAGTTGACCATGAATAAGACTGATCTTAATTATAGCTGAGTGTGGAATTTTTTTGGAGAACTGTGTGTACATGTCAAAGGTGTCAGCCTTCTGGGATTCACGATTACCGATTCCTTTTCAGAAGCTAACACAGTAGAATTTATCAATAAAAATGTCGAATCTTTTTAAGCATGAAGATTTGTGAGAGGTCTTCACCTCTCTCTTGGCCCCCTAGATAGGTAGAATGGGGAAGAAACACTAGCCATGATCCAAATAATCTATTTATTTTGTGATCACACAAAATAACAACACAAATTCAATTAATAACAGAAAGAATGTCTCGGTGTTAACTGCGAAAGGGGAACAACAACAACGAAATACACGAATGATTAGGAAACAATCAAACTCGATCCTTACTTTATATAGGATCTAACCTATTATTCGATTTAATCTAATACTAATTTAATCTCAGTGATAAATCTTCACTTTAAATCTTTCTCTAAATAAGTATTTATTCATAATAATTCAATAATGAAACCTGTCAGTAACAATCTCACCTGACTTCTGGTTTACATCCACTCCTACTCTCTATATAGCTGAAAAACCTCGACTATATATAGTAAACTTAATTTGAATATCACAGTTTCTTCTTCAGAAAGGTTGGTTGCGAATAACGCGAATTGATAACCCAAAGATTTTCCAAGAGGGTTAGAGGAAGGTACGCGAATAGATCTGTCACAGATTTGGTTACCTAGTAGCTATGGATGAATCTTGGATCTACCATTCTGATCCAGGGGCCAGAGAAAAAAGCAGGAAGTAGAAGCACAGTGGATTACCCCTACCTTTAAGAAAGCTAAGTGTACCTTTAAGAAAGGTGCAGAAATCTGATTAAAAAAAGAAGATTTCTTATAAGTTAAATCTTTGAATCTTGTTACATCGCAATGATTAAAATATCAAAAGTCCGTTTTTCTATCTGATGGGAAGTTCATCCCTTCTCCCAACCTCACCCATTTTATTTATATTGCAGCACTCACACAAGCATCAACAACAGAAAGCATTATTACAAGTAAAGTTTCTGCACAGTTTTAAAAATTGGTTGTCATTCACTGGTTCACATTCGAGTACTCTCTCAGGAAATAGAACTTTCCAGCAACCTAAAGTCTTAAGCGCTTTGCACCTTTTTTGAATAGGTTTGAAGGAAGATTCGATCTGGGTAACTTCCGGCTACCACGCCGAAACGATCGTCGTCGCGTGGAGGCTATTACTGGTTTATATCGATATCACACCACCAAAGGTTCTTTTAATCTCAACTCCTGCTGTCTGTTTTTAGGACTGTCTTTGAGTCAAACTCAACAGACTCTACTTGGAGAAGAGTCAGACCATCACCAGGGGCGTCTTAAAGGTATGAGCCAATTAGGCCTAAGGCCTTTACCTCAGTGGGGCTTCGTGTCGTTTTCGACTCAACCTCAATAAGATCAGGATCCAAATGATTTTATGGTCAAATGTTATTCCCGGAAATATTCTCCGAAAAACTGGGAGTTTCAAACTATACGCCAATTTGCAACAGCAGTAAAACTGCATGATGACTCGAAAATGGTTAGGCCTACCACCATACATCATCATTATTCATTAAGTCGAAAAGTGGCAGGTGGTTTGTGCCTATGTTTTTGAGATTGTGAGTAACGCACATTTATTTGTTACGAGAAGGCTTCTTTGTCTTAAGGCTTCTTGAGGCCATGGGCCCCGACTCAAAAGTAGGCCTTGAGTCCCTAAGCAAATTTAGACCCCTCAAATGAGCTTTAAAAGTAAACACTAAATAATATACGCTGTCAAATACTCGTACAAACAACAGCCCGAAACAAATGTGCATAATTTACAATCGCATAAACAGATTCGACCAACTGTCACCTTTTGACTGAATGAGTAATGATGGTGTATGGTGGTAGGCCTAGGCCTGCAAGTGAACGACGGTCATCACATGTAGCCATTTGATATATTGCCCGAAATTCCCAGTTTTCCGAACACAACTGTAAATGACATTTGACCGTTGAAGTTATTCGAGCTATGATCTTATAAAGGCTGAATCGAAAATGAGACGAGGGCCCCTTTGCGGCCCAGGCCTTAAGACGTCCTTAGTTACGAGTTATCGTATGTTCGAGTATTTGACAACGTATACCATGTATTGTCTATTTTTAAGATTCACAGGTGGACCCTACTTTTGCATGGAATCCCAGGGCCTCATTAAGTCTGAAGACGGCCCTGATAATCTCTAGTGCCTATTAGTGCGTACAGCTGAACGAATTGCCTTGCTCTGATCCAGAAACGGCTGGCATGATCACTAAAGGTGCCCGTACTCTTGCCAAATAAGCATCTGCTTACTCTTCCCGAGGTGCGATTGAAGAATTAAAGCGATGAGGCATTGAAATTATACCACATCCACATGTTCTTCCACTTTTATCCTGTTCTTCATTGTCGAATAGGAGAACTAGCGACGCTAATTGCACAATTCAAGAGATTTTTGACACTAACTACTGAATTCTACAATAAAGACCTTCGAACGGTCAATAAACACTGGAAGAAATGTTTAATTCTAGATGGTGACTACGTACAGAAATCTTAAGAATAGCAAAATTTAAGTATCTATCCCGATTAATTTAGTAACATAAGTTTCACGATACCCATCGAATATATGCTATACTATCTGACAATGGTTTGTGATATGTGATGAATGTATCTTTAACAAAGTTACACTTGTGCATCAAAATATCTATTTACTTCATACTCTGGAAATAACGAATTTTTTCCCGAATAAATAATCAACTAGATTCTGTTTGATCTTGCTTCAACTAGTGATATATAGGGTGTATCTAAACTCTGCGGCAAAACTTTAAGGGGTGATAGTACGCATCAAGACAAACAATAGTAAATAGGAAATTCGGGCTCCCAAACGTCTTCCGAAGGAGATAGGTTGCCATTAAGTTTGGGGCCCGAAATTTAAAAATGGTTATAAAACAGAAAATGGGTCGATTCGTTAGCGGTTTTCGTTAAGATTATTTTTGTCAGTATTTTCTTAAAATATAAATTTTAAAAGATAAAGCTAAAAAATGTGTTAGAGGGCGCTTTAGACTTTGAAGTAACGAAGAACCCATTTTACCGATTTTTTGTATCACATTAAATGCTTTTAAAAACTTAGACTTAAATTTTAAGTTCAAAATTTGAATCGTTGGGGGTGGTTAAGTAGCGCAAACGGAATTGTGTTCAGGAGGTGAACTTTGAAACTCCCTTCCCTCTGAACAGAGTTATTCCCGATCTTGGTGTCGTAGACCAGGCAGCAACTACTACCTCCTACACGTAAAATAAACGAGAGAGGGATGACAAAATTTTAAAAAATTATTCATAATAGACATGAGCAACTTTCTCTGCTCAAAATAAAAAGAAGCAATTTGATGTACGCACGTGGTGCGTATGAATGAAGGTTGAATGAATGATGACACGTAGAAAATGGTACACGCATGATTTTCTTGCGGAATCACAAAAACTGCTCGAAAAAGTGCCCACCAGCAAAGATGCAGGCCTCACACCGCCGGCGGAGGGACTGTTGAACATTAGCAAATATCCCAGCCATCTCCCGGACATCGCCTGCTACGACGGCAATCCTCGCAACCATGGCCTCGTCGGAGTCGACGGGGCTTGCTTAAACAAGACTCTTCAATGGCCCCAGAGGAAGAAGTCTAGGCAGGAGAGGTCAGGTGAGCGTGCTGGCCAATTTACCCGTCCAATCCATCGCCCTGGATATGCTGTATCCAATGCACTTCGCACATCTGCGCTGAAATGTGCAGTTGCTCCGTCATGTTGGAACCACATACGAGCCTTTATGTTGGCTGGAACACTTTGCAGTAGAACTTTACATCCGTACATACAATTAGCACCATACAGTTAAATCCTTTTGTACTACACTTTGCATGCAAATCGGGTAAATTGCATAATCGGGTATTTTGCGGGGAGAAATTGCTCATGTCTGTTATGAATAACTTTTTTATTTAATTTTGTCATCCCTGTCTCGTTCATTTTACGTTTAGTGGGTAGTAGCTGCTGCCTAGTCTATGACCGAGCATCGAAGACCGTGAATAACTGAACTGTGTCCAGGGAAGGAGGTGAGTTCAAATTTCCCCTCCTGAACACAGTTGAGTTTGCGCTACTTAACCACGCCCGACGATTCAAATTTTGAGCTCAAAATTTAAGTTTAAGTATAAGCTTTTGAAAGCATTTAATGTGATACAAAAAATAACGGTAAAAAATAGTTGTTCTTTACTCCAAAGTCTAAAGTACCCTCTATCGACATTTTTTAGCTTTATCTTTAAAATTTATATTTTAAGAAAATACTGACAAGAAGAATAATTTTATCGAAAACCGCTAACGAATCGACCCATTTTTCCGTTTTTTATAATCATTTGAAATTTCAGACCCTAAACTTTAATGACACCTATTTCCTTCGGAAGACGTTTGGGACCCTAAGTTTTCCTATTTACTATTATTTGTTTTGATGTGTACTATCACCCCTTAAAGTTTTGCCGCAGAGTTTAGATACACCCTGTATAACGGTTTTTTAACTTAATAAATAAAATGATTATATTTAAATATCCTTTTGAAAGTTAACTGAGTATTTAATGTCTTACAATATACATAAAAACGTTGTATATTTTTATGCGATACAAGAATTGTACATAACCGGCTGGGTAGCGTGATTGGTTTGTCGTTGGCCTTCTGCACCTAAAGTTGCGGGTTCGACCCCAGCCCGTCGGTGGATTTTCAGGATGCAGAAAATCAACAGTGGCCATGTCATATGATTATACAGCATGTAAAAGATCCTTAGAGTATCTGTTTGGCTTGGATACTCTCGGCAACATTAAATCCTAGTACAGGTTTGCATCGTCAGAGCTCAGGTGCTTCCCTCGAGGAAACAGGGCGTCAATCTGACCTGTGGAGATTGGTATCCGCCTATATGGTGCCGACATAAAAAGAGATACCAGCTTCCGGAATGTACTAGGTCTGCAATGGTAAAACACCAATCCGCAGCCCATTAGAAATAATAATAATAATAATAAAGAATTATACACATTATTGGAAACAATTATAAGATATTTTGTAAATATAAAGAATACACAAACCAGGGGCGTAGCTACCGCCGTATTAGCCGTATCAATGATACGGGGCCCCAACATGTTTAACTGTAGTGCCACTAACAAGGCTTTCATTTCTAAAAAAGGGCCCCGAAGGAGTTTTTATGCGGGACCCATTCAGAACTAGCTACGCCAGTGACACAAACATAAATTAATTTTTTCCCATCCAAGAGTACATTAAAGAATTTCATATAAAATTTTAAATAAATGCTGTTTTTATACCAGGAATGTGTGACAGTAATTATCAGTGGCGTGATGGAGAATAATAAACCTCCCTCCCCCTGAAAAGTCAGGTTTTGCTGTACTTGGCGTCAGTCAAATTCTGGGCCTACTAGAACCTCCCTCACCCCGCGATGCGGCGTAGTTTGTTACGTCACTCTGGTAAATATTAATGATAAATCGAAGCAAAAAACGGTAGATTATGTTGAATTTCAGATTTTACTCGTTTTTGTAAAGGTTTTCAATGAATGTATTTAAAAAAATCTTAAAGAAATAAAAAAAAGTATAAGTTTTATTTTTGAACTGATAAAAAAGATTTATACTAGAATAAGGATGGATTGCATAGATAGATGTGTTTTAATACACTGTATATAACTCTACTATCGGTTATATAATACAATATTGTTATTACATTGTTTCTTTTTTGAAAGATTCCTAAACAGTGTTTTATTTTGTAGCTAAACTTAGGCTCAGGTATATTCATCCTATCACCTATTGGGAAAACGTAGTTAAAAGGAGGGTTATGTCCTTTTCTTCTAACCAATCGGAGGAATGTTTTCAGCTTTTTGGACACGCCCCCTGTCAATCACCTTCGAACGATTTTTATGGATCCTGCGCAGTTGGATAAAAACAATATTTTCCGGTTCCGTACTCCGAAAAATGGAAAGAAAGCATTCCTCACAAATGTTTCTGTAGGAACTACCATTTACGGGCGTTGAAAAATAAATAGTTCACATTTTCATCTAGAGTTTTGCGCTTTCATCGAGAACTGTTTTATTTAAAGATTGAATCGCCTCAATAACTTTTAGTTATTCGAATCCGTTTCAGATTTTTTACATATTTAAATGTAATTATTGTATTTCATCTTGATTAGATATTTTTAAATTTCTTTTTAGTTGGTGAGAAATGGACAGTTTTTGGAGAGACAGTATAAAAAGAAATATGCTATTCCATGCAGAAAATTACTCAATACCAAAAAAAGTTGTATTCAGGGACGTAATGTACACCCTTGCACCGCTAGGGACAGGGGAGCAAGGCTCTAGGGGGACAATAGCCTGAGCGATTCAAAAGTACATAAGATCCGGCTTGAGGCCCGAAACCTGATTGTGCAGAGGGGTCCAAATATTCTCCGTTACACCACTGGTTGTATTCAAGTCCGTATTTTGCTTCGTAGAAACGGAGATTAGTTAATGTCAGAAGTTTGCCTTCTGCTATCAATAAAAAAATAAATTTTTTAAAAAATGAGAAAAATAATTAAAAATACATTAAGAAAAATAATGAAATTTTTTTAACAAAATGCCTTAAGAACTTACTCTCTCTCTCTCTATTTGGAATTTCAAACTAATTATTGTTCACGGCAAGAGCCTGACACGCACGCACTAAATAAATATTTTTGTAGTTTAGGCCATGTAATATTATATAACTAACATTTTTATATAAAAAAATCATAATTTTTTACAATTTTAAATTGTAAATAAAAATAATAATGATGGATTCACAGATTTAAAGGGAAAAATTCAATGAATTAGGTTAGTCTGGACTTTCCATATTCTTATAGATTTGAATGTACTTGACATTTTCATGTGGCGATGTCTCTCTCTCTCTTTCAGGTTTTGAAATATTTATCATTAGGAGAAGCTATTTGCAATAGAGAAAGAAAACCTTTTACCATGTTCTGTGTGAATTATTAATATTACTTTGTGAAACAATCACCACGAACAATATTTCTGTGAAGTAGGAAACAATAGAGAAAGGAAATAGGAATACTTCAATTGCACGGCAATACATTCAAAATGAATCTCACTTTTGTGTAAAAAAGCATAAATCGTTTTCTTAAATATGTTACATTAAAAAATAGTTTTTAAATGACCTATGTAAATTAAAGAATTTCTTTTCGCCTATTGTTAAGTATCTATGGTCGCAAATTCTTGACTGGAATTTTTTCTGTCGAGTGCTGGTGCCATTCAAGATCTAACGTGCAGAGCAGTTATACTCAACTTACGACCCATGGGCCGTATGTGGCCCTCCGACCTTTTTTGAGTGTCCCGGTTATAACCCATTGCACTGAGAAATTCAATAACTGGAGAACAATGTTCTAAAAATTTAGCGGGAAATTCTTTCAACCAAGAAATCAACTATATCGATTTTGCTATCAATTTATTTTTTTAAAAGTAGAATGTAAGCAAAAGGCTTGGTCATAGAAGAACGAAAATGGAAATTATCCCCTAACTCAGTAAAAAAATGCGTAAAAATAAATATTTGTGTGCGTGTGTTTGATAGAGAAAGGTTAAAATAGTATTAAAGTAAAAGCCAAAAATGTGAGTTTTATTATTTGATAAATTTTGTTTTGTTCAATGTTGCTTTGGTTTTATAGTGTGTTTTTTCCATTATCCGTATCTTGCGGCCCACGTGAAGTACCTGTCATGTGTATGCGGCCCGGCGGGAAAAAATGTTGAGTATCCCTGGTGTAGAGGGACGAATACACATTACATTTAAGGTTCAAAGTCCTCATGTTGTTGTGGTGTAGAAGTTCAGAGAGCCAAATCGTTCTCGTCACTTGATAGTGGTTCAAAATTACGAAAAATGTGTGTAGCCAAAAGTTCTCGCGTTACTGTTAAGTGCGACATAAGTAAACTATCGATTTTGAATTTGAATTTCCTTTGAAATAGTTAACCAATCCTTTTAAGCCAAATAGTCATATTCAGGGACGTCTTAAGACTTCTTGAGGCCCTAGCCCCTACGTAAAAGTAGGTCATGGGTCCTTATACACAAATGTATATATAGGCTCCACCTATAACTCTTAAAAAGTAGACGTAACATAGCATACATTGTCAAAAACTCTGTGACGGGGCTTTATCGCGCCTTCTAACTAAAAAACCTCTTGGGAAATCTTTGGAGCCAGAATGGCAATTCTTTCCAATCAACTCAAGAAGAGAACGCGATTCTGCAGATTAGGAATTGTTTATATATTGGAGCTTTAGTATTCGCGTGAAGTTCTATGAGGAGGTCTAATAGTGCTAGCGAAGCTCTAAGAAGGAGAGTTCTAAGTGAATTAGAAGCCAGAA
>BMAV01020330.1:30055-41947 GCA_019973955.1 Trichonephila inaurata madagascariensis | reverse complement strand
CACACACACACACACACACACACACACCAATTAATTTTAGATCAAATAATAACTTCCATTTATGTTAATAAACAAACTTTAATTAGCTATAAATATTATTACCAATTGTTAATTGGTTCAAAAAGCTGGGTATAACACCAGCCACTCGCTTTAAAGGGTACATCACATCTAGTAGGTGTAAACACTTGAAACAAAAACAAAGGGGTAGGGTTAGAACAATTTTGGCGTGAATAATCATCGCCAAGGGACAATGAATTGGGGATTTTAACAAGTTTGGATGATCCTATTTTAGAGCATACCTTTACTGTCAACTTGTCGAATTATTGCCGTCAGAGTTGGATAGAGAAATTCTATACAGGAAAACAAAAACTGTTGTTTGGGAATTTGATCCCATTTCCCTCCTTAATCATCAAAGATGTGAACTAAACTAAGATTTTACTATACTTTGATATATGTATAGTTAGTATTAATTAACTATTTATTTCACTATACATAAATGCGGAAGAAAACTAACCCTAAGAATACTGCACACAACGAAGTCTAGACACATTCTAAAACTCTAGATGGCAACCAGGGCCTCTTTCCCGCTTAGGCACTCTAGGCACGTGCCTAGGGCACAAAAGATTTGGGGGAGCAAAAAATTGGAGGGTGAAAAAAAGAGAAAAGAGTTAAAATTACAACGAACGAGCTACCGCCTAGCGAATCGTGAGAAAAACATTTCTGCCCTCAAGAGAGTAAAGACTGAAATGAGATCTTCTAGGGAAAATGAAAAGTGCGTATTTCTGCTGAAACGCATTTATCACACGGCAATAAGATTTTGTAGCGAAATAAAATTCCACTATGGCTATTGTTTGCTTTTGGGAAAAAATTGTGCACCTCCCGTTGTGCTCAACTAACTACAGTAGCGCACACAGGAGTTTTTCAAGGGGGGGGGCCGGGGTTGAAAGTTCACCATTCTTGTATCATGCTATTTTTGATTTTGTCGATTTTCAGGAATAAAACATAGTATAAAACTTATTATTGATTAAATAATTAGCCTTAATTAATAAAATTAATCATTGATAACAAATATTTAATTAAATTGTACGTATTGTATACTTAGAATTATATAACCAATCGGAAAAAAAATGAAGGGCTTTGGGGGGTCCGTACCCCCCGGACGGGGGGGGGCCCGGCCCGGGTGTGCGCCACTGACTGACTACAATTGACAAGTATTTTGAAACTGATGCCTGCTACATTCAAAACTTCTTATGATGAGGCCCCTGCTGCCATCTAGGGACAGAAATCTCAATCAACACTTTTGGTTTTTAAGCAACAAGGATTACCATGTGTATGTACGCGACTTTTGAAACACTAGGTATAATAAGATCAACATCTTGCAGTCTTTAGTAAGCAATACTTAATTATTTTTAAATAATCCAAGTCCGAATTAATTGAGCTCCGAACATGAAATAAAATTAACGGTTTATTTATACCTGATTTAAAAAAAATTATAATCATTTCTTTTAAAAGTTTCAAAAAGATGATACTTACATTCATGATTTGTCTGGGAGAAAGGAATGGCAGAGAAGAAATCAGCTCTCTCAACGTTGTATGTGTTACATTTTTAAAAGGACAATTTTATTTCTTTCGCGCTTGCCTTTTCATACTCGAACCCTTTAACAGTTAAATTTCTACGCCAGTTAGTCCCTTTATGTCCTTTTACCCTACAATATCGGTTAATCAGCTTACATCATACACCCTGTATTTTTACAATCCCACTTTTAAAGTTCAGTGATTCAATCTTTTGAATCTTTTTAAATGCCTAGTGTTTTGCATCTTTTTAGTACTTGTGGAATGTTGCAGTTTCTTGTTCTCTGGGGTAAGTGTAAAAATTACCGAATAGACTGGTAACACTATTGTTTCTAATCTTTACATATTGCTAAAGTTTGAATATGATGGCCGGAAAGTCTTAAAAAAATTCAGGATTCTATCCCACTAAAATTCATCGCATTGAGCAATGGATTGTTTTTTGTTAAGTTCAACACTAAATTCAAGGCCCTCAGATGATACAGCGTGTCCGAAAAAGATTGTACGCTTTTTAAAATTTTTTGTAGTTTCTTTGAGATACTATTGGAACGTTTTATTATACCACAAGTTACGCAATATATCAAAGTTTTTTTTTGTACTTTACAAAGATTCAATATGGATGCCCTTCGTGACTCGGCCCGATATCTAGGAGATATTCCATTTCCGTGCATACTAGCACCAATATGTCTCTTGCAACGGCAGCAAATTCGTTTTTCATCTGCTCTCACATCTCCACCTAAACTCGAGGTAATGGTGGGACAAAGACTTTGTCTTTGATAATGACCCACAAAGAGAAGTCACAGGGCGTCATGTCCGGAGATCTCGAAGGCCATTTCAACAACGCTTTAGCATCCCGACAGGTTCGACCTATCCAACGCTGTGGAAAATGTTCATTCAGATACCTTTTCACGTCATTTTGGAAATGAGGAGGCCCCAAACTGCAGAAGTCACAAAATGCCTTCTGTGGTTTGGTGGGCACCATGGTGACAATTTTGTGCACACAGGAAATGTGGATATTTCAAAACTTGGAGCATCTAGTACAGGGGTACTCAACCTTTTTTTCTGCTGGGTCGCATACATATATCAGCTATTTAACGCGGGTCCGCATACATATGTTAATTATTTCCCGCGGGCAGCAGCATTGGGTAAAATGGGGGGGGGGAGTGCGTTAAAGCCAAAAAAACATTGAAAATTTAAAATGTGAAAAATTGATCAAAATATTATAACTCCTGTTTTGTTTTTTTTAATTATTATTTTTTATATTTTTTGTTTTTGTCACTAACACTAAATTAGAATCATTTAAGAAACACTCCTTCACAATTTCTGCATCAGTATAAACGGTTTCATATGATTACCAATAATATAACAAACTTCATACGATGCCTTTGTTACCGCTGTGATATTACCACAGACAAAACACTTTGTTGCTGTAGCAAAGATTATTCATGAAATCCAATTTATCACCTCTTGAAAGAGATCGAGGAAAAGTGTCATTGAATGATTCTTGTTTATTGATATTTTTTAAATACCACACAATTTGGGACAAATCAAACAATTACTGATCCCCTCCCCCCATGTTTGTTTTTCACTACAAAATAATCAGCCTAAATCGTCTTGAAGCGATATATTTATTTTGAATATTTTTCGTGTACAAGACATGAAAGAAAGTTATAAATTAATTCCACCCATAAAATTGCCGCTACTGTATTGTTGTGTGTTATCACACTAACCGTAACCATTCCAAATAGAAAAATAATATCAATTCGTACCGGTACGATACCGACAGCAAAAAGTAAAATTGAGAAATTTGATTTCTTGCGAAATAATTTCCCACCCAAATTTTTAATGTAATGTTCTTAACTAAGTAAATTTCTCAGGCGAGGGACACTTAAAAAGGCTTGGTGGGCCGCAGGTTGAGTATCGCTGATCTAGTAGCTTTCAGGCCAATTTTCCCCACTCTCTACACAATGAGTACCTGGGTATGCCCATATTGAATCTTTGGAGGTACAACTTTGATAAAAAAAAAAAACTTTTTCGGACACACTGTATTGTATAGAATTAGGGAAATAAAGCTCAGGAGCCATTTGTTTCTTACGGCAGTGGTTCCGAATTAAAAGTTTGTCACTAATAACTTTTTGCTACTCAGGTGAAAACTTGAATAAAATGAATTTCATCAAGGTGCCCTATTCGTATTGTGTCTGTTGTTCTGAATGATCATAATTTTTTTTAAAAAAAGAAGGCTGACTTACAACGTTTATCAGTTACAGTAGATATATAGCAAAGTAATATCCTTATCAGGAACGTAGCTACCGTAAAATCAGCCGTTTTAAAAAGTCGGGGCTCCAAGATGCAAGGGCTCTAATATGTGTAAGCAAAAAGTCTCAAAACGTTAAAGGGCTTTAAAAAAGGGCCCCAAGGAATTCTGATGCAGGGCTTACTCAAAACTAGCTATGCCAGTAATTCTAATAAGAAATCGAATATCTAATAAGATTATCAGGACTTTTTTTCCCTTTAAACAGGGAATCTGTAAGGCTTTTGTGTCTTTTAAGGGGTAAAGTCCAAGTATATTACGGTATATTTTTTTAAAGATAGGCAAGTTTTTAAAATTTAGGGGAGAAAAAGGAAAGAGGTCGCTTACGATCGAGATTAAGGTATCCGACTACGCGCGCGTATTACAATAAAAAAATTATTTAAGTACAATATTTTGACAAAAAATGAACATAGAATGACCAACTTTCAAAATATTCTCCTTTTTTGAAAAATGCTTCTATTATAATAATATTTTGCCTGTATATAGCTCAGACCTCTGTACAGAGGCTCAACTAGAATTTTTGAAATATATAACTTAGAAGTGGGTTTATCCATGTTTTACGACAACAGAGGGGAGAAATTTTAAGAAAAAAACACCGATAATTATTTCAATGGGTTGTAACTCTGAAAATAATATGAATTTTTCAAAAATCATAGTTGAGCCTCTGTACAGAAATCTGAGCTATATATAGGAAAAATATTATTATATTAGAAGCATTTTTCACACAAAAGGAGAATATTTTGAAAAAAAGGTTATTCTAAGTTAATTTTTTGCCGAAATAGTGTGTTTAAATAATTTTTTTTTGTCAAAATGTCCTAAGAACAATTTTTACATGTATTCTAATCTAAGACACTAAATATCATGAAAATCATCCATTTATGCGCTTTTTTAAAATCACGGTTCCGAACGTAGTCGGTTACCTTAAAGTCTACTCAAAAATGATTTTGTAAATGCAACTTTTCTCTGAAAACTGGTTTAATTTGGAAGAAAAATAGTTTTCATGACAGAATATGAACGAATTTGATATAAAATAATAATAAAAAAAAGAATCAAAAGCAATCATGAATTGATTATGGAAACAAAATACGAAAAAGGGATGTATTTTCACAGGTAAAAGAGAAATTTAAGATTAAAATAAGAAAAATGCTAATTCTAAAAGAAGGATGGTGGTGGAGGCTCTATAGTTGTGTAATTTAAAGAATTCTCAATAAATTTTGATGCACTGAAATTTAGGATGCAATAAATTATGATCTAAATCATATATTTTGTTCTTTATACGACAACTTTAACCGTTTAATTTTTGAATTGAGTTTTGATGTATGAAAGGGTCACCAAAGGGATGTGCAAATAATTTTTTTTATATCAACATGTTGCTCGAATATCAAGTGTTGAAATCCAAGCTTCAAGATAGAGGTCTCTCGCGTTTCTGTGCCGCTATTCTAGCAGACATGTCTAGGAAGGGTGCCAAAACATAGTCAGGTTACTTGGCATGTCTGAAACAGTCGGGGATTATAATATTAAAGAGACTTAAAAATAAATGAAAGAAACATAAATAATGAGGTTGGTTTATATAGGATAAAACTCCAGGAAGCAAACTTTTTGCTGTTGCGGCTGTCACAGTATTTTAGCCTTGAGTAATTGTTCACGCAGACAGCTAGAGTTTTTTTTTAAAAAAAAAATATTTTAATTAAAGTTATACCACATAAAAAATAAAAATAATTTACAGAATCTCACTTCTATTTTTTAATAAAAGTGGGGAGATAAGGATTATGTTTAGGAACACATTTTATTTGAACATGATTATGCTATTTGTCTAATCTCATCTAACGCTTCAAAGTAACTTGAAAAAGCTGGATTTATTAAGCTTTCAAATGTATAAACACGCGTTTATGCATTCAAAGAATTTCGTAATAAAGAAGAAATAGGAAAAATAAGAAAAAAGAGGAAATAATTTTTTACAACTCTTCAAAAATGCTTTTATGATTGCAGTAAATCATAATTTATTTAAAAAAATTATTATTTTACAAGAATTTGAAAAAAAAAAGTTATCCTCGCGCGTAGGTGGGATATATATTTTTATTATTTATATTTATGTATATAATAATAATAATAATAATAAACAAGAATATATGTGTTGCTCTTTATAATTTATATGAAAAGTTTACAATGTTATACAATGTTATATAAAAGTTAACAATGTTATAAATACCAGTAAAAATTTTTAAAATGATACTAAGAGAAAACGACATCTCCCCTACTTACGAGGATGACTTTTTTTTTTCAAATTCTTGTTGAATAATCATTTTTTAAAATAAATTTTGATTTATTGTAATCATAAAAGCAATTTTGAAGAGTTGTAAAAAATTATTTCGTAATTACCAAATTCTTAATACCAAATACAGTTGGACCCCGATTTAACGAATTCTTCAGGAGTGAGCATTTTGTTCGTTAATGCGGGGTTATTCGTCACATAGGGGTCCAAACAAAATATAATTTTTTGTACTCATCCTTCGGAAATTCTATAAACATAGTTGGAAATCACCCACTATTTAATCATCAGCCAAAAATACGATTAGTGGATTACTAGGCTCCAGTGAACTGGAAATTTTAAAATACTGACTTATAGATGTTTGGCAATCTTTTTGATTCCTGACTTGAAAGAGTTCGTTTTCAACTTTATGCGGAGAAGAAAATACTACATCATTTAAATCCTGCTGCATAATAGGGTTTCTGATTTCCCGGGTTTTTTCATTCCCAGGATTCCCGGAAATACATCAAAATTTCAAAAAACCTAAAAGCAAGTTATTTTAAAATAAAATCAATAATAATTATATAAAATAAGGATACATATAAATTCTAAAATTAATACTTATTTATATAATGCAGTGCTTCTCAAACTTTCAATATTTGCGACCTAATATTCAATCGTGATTTTCATCGCGCCCCCCTATACAATAACAATGTATTAAATTCAATAATACTTTATTTTGACACTAAGCCTACAATTTGACTTTAAACTCTTAAGTGCTGCCAGCGTATATAAACATCTCGCTCAACCAGTGCGTTAATTACCCCAGACGTATATATTTGCCTTTCCGAAGTACGATCTTTTCTGTGAACTGCTATCCGTAAAATAATTCCGAAGGCTTTGCAATGCAATAAAATTACCAGGACAGTGTTTGCAAAGGATTTACTTATTTCAGGACATTTGATTATTTATTTTTTTACTACCCCTCTTCCTCAATACACCACATACGCTCGCCTACGTGTTAAACGGTGTTATTGGGGAACGAATCATGTAATTTTTAATCGGCATTGTGTGAAATAATTAATTATAAACCGGACAAATCATCAGGATAAGTGTTATATGCAAAAATTAATTTTATATATGAAGAACCCAAGGGGTTACTGGTAATTATTAAACTTTCTTAACTTAGTATTGTTAAATTAACTATAAAATGCTTTGAGCAGTACTGATATATCAACGTATTTTGTTTGTTTACTTTCAGAAAATTAATAATCCCCACAGTTTGAGAAACACTGATATAATGAGCTAAAAATACAAAAAAATATATAATAAATTGATTATTCATTTTTAAAATAGGATTTTAGAAAGCATAAGCAATTTATGCTTTTATCACTCAGCCTAGTTCAAAGCCTTGTGACGAATAATCCGGCAGCAGAAAATGCTCTCTCGGCTTCAAATGACGTTGGAGGAATTGTTTTTAAAGACTCACATAGTTATATAATATTAGGTGATGGATTTTCAGTCGAGTGGAACAACTACAACTTTTGTTGAAACTAGTACTTTTCTTGGTTGAACAATATAAAGCTTTTGTTTTAAAGTAAATTGCTTCCTCTAGTTTTTCGTCCAACGTCAGGGGTTTTTCTTTTAAAATCTCCATGCTCTCTTCTGAGTGTGAAGAGTTGGATATTGATTCCTCTTCTTCGTCGAAAAGCCTTGTCCCTATCATTTGGGCTTGTCTAACCAAGAAATTTTTACCAGGCAATCGCGAAATATCGACAGTAACTGCAACTGCTTCGTATTTTCTCGCAAAATTCAGGTATTGTATTAATCCTATTAAATTAACGTTGCGTCTCTCATTAAATTTTTAAATTAGAGAATATTTCATATTTTTTGCAAATTCTGAAAATTTTGTTTGTTCAATTCTCCAATAACGAAAGAAAATATACCTGTTAGCAAATTTCCATTTCTACTGTATAATTTTTCTAAGCCAATTTTTACTGGCTGTAAGCCTGCTACAATTGTAGTCACAGTTTCAAACTCTACATTGGTCATCATTTGTTCATCTTTAATGTCAATTAATGCTTTTAAAATTGCTGAATTTATTTCTAAAAATCTTTCAAACATTGCCAACAAAATATTCCAGCGTGTTTTGGTCCAGGCGATTCCCGGGAAATCCCGGGAATGAAGTATAATTCCCGGGAATAGAAAAAGTACAGAAATCTTACGATTTTTACGGCCAGAGTATTTCGTCATACAATAATATATAATAAGGTATCAAAATTTTTCCCGTAATAGGAAAAATAGCAGCAGAGAAGAGAGATATCGGTGTCAGGACGTAAGTATTAAATTTCTTTTGTTCTTTTATTTATGTTTCTTATAATGTATAATTGGAATTAAAATTACGTTTCCATGAATATTCATTTTTTCTGCAGCCCACTTAAAGTTAAACCTTGTTTGTTTAACCCAAGTTAGCCTTTGAGAGTTTGACACCCTTGATGTAAGGCATTAGAAAACGTAAGAGTTTTGATGGGTTTTCAATTTCTGCATTAGGATCACTATTCATCGGTTCTGAAAAATCAAAAATATCCTTAACTTCAGAAGCACAGATAAGTATTCAGTCATTAAATGTAAAATGTTCGTTAAAATCTTAAAATATTTTCTGCATTGTGTGGATTGGGATGAGATAAGAAAGGAAATCCCTATCCTATTCAAGACTCGCCCGATAGGTTACACTCATGACTCATCTGCACCTGTTAAGCCTTTTTATGGTGTGCATGCTTTTCCGAGGAAATTTGCTACTTGCAAGAAAAGTATTTTTCTGTTCTGGACAAAAAAATGTATCATTTGAAGAAAAAATCTAACTTTTTTCTAACATAAACTAATACAATTTTTTTTACAGCTGTTAAAATAATTAATTGATTCGGGGTTTATTATTCGTTAAGTAGAGGTTTTTGCTTTCATTTTAATCGGGGAAAGAGAAAAATTCGTTAAATAGCAAAATTCGATAGGTAGAAGCTCGGTTATATAATCGGGGTCCGACTGTATATAAATTTTTTATGTTAAATAAATATATAAGTAGTTTACATTTTTCTAAAAATAAAATTTTTGATTTGAGCTACATAAGGAAATAATTTGATTACTTTTTAGCCTTTCCTACTTTTTTAGTAAAATGTTATGAATTATTTTATTTTTCTACATCACCTATATATAATTTTCACCGAACACGTTTAAAAAACTTTATGTTTATCGCATTGTTTGCAAACGAAACGACATAACCAAAAAGATATCCGATTTAAAACATATATAACACTTTAACCACGGGAATAAGATTTTTTAAAAAAAAGAAAAGAAAAGAAAAGAAAATTCTGAAAAGTGTTCAGCGTATTTTCCCCTCCGTAAATCCAGCATTTTTAGATTTTTGTTTCTACAGCGTTTACTAGATGGCGCTAAATGTCTTACAGGTGCTTTTTACCAGAAATTCCGAAAAAGATCGGGCAGAACGCAGATGTTCGGCAACTGAGGCAGTAGATGAAGGCAGGAGATGCCATCCGATTTCCCACCTAGTGAGATTACATAAAATTGCCTTCCTTAGAATTCCTTCTATACAACGTTTAATAACTTCTTTTCATGTTCTAATTAAAAAACAAACATAGCCAAATAATTAAGAATCGTTGCCAGAATACTTTTAAGAGAACTAACAATTGCAAATATTAAATTTAAATAAATTCCATGGTAGTTCCATGATTATAATTAAATTAATTTTATATATTTAGGACTATATAAACTTATAATATATGAATAATTCAAATTCAATCAATGTTTATCAACAACATTCATATTGATCAACCGCGAATGCTTGTTTTATTTAAGATTAAAACTAATTCTATCAAAATTATAAAGATTTTGTTTTCGTTTTAAAATGTAAATTTACATTTTTTAATTTATAATTTAAGAAAAGCACCTACACATTTATATAACATTTAATTGGTGAATAGGTATACCTGTATAAATATGCATTAAAATGCATAAACTGTAAATGATTAATTTATTTTTTGAATATTTTCGGGAATAAAATTTTTTTAATTTTGTTTTTTCCTTAAATCGACGATTAATTTTTTTTGGAGAGAACTAAATTTAAAAGTTTTTCAGACTTAAGTATTCAATTAGTATCGTTCCAAAAAACACCAAGACATTAATTAATCCATTTTTTTCTTCTTTTTCATTTGCTCACGAAGGGTTATGGTATAATTATGTAACAAAGTAAGGAAATAGAGAAATATATATTATATTTTTTAAACGCATTGACCATTTAGAAATACAATTCATTTCATATCCGAAAAAACTATCTTTTAAGTCCCTTAAAAATATTTTGTGCAATATATCAAAAATTTACTTAAACTCTCTGAGATTTTAATTATTACATTTCTAATAAAAAATTTAGAGAAAATATTAGATTTCTTTTAAATCATTGTATACTCTATGAAAAGATAGGACGTCCTTGCTTTTAATTTTTGCCTTTTACTGATGCTTACTATGTATATATACACCTAATGATTTTATTGTTATTTAAGATACTTCGCGCGTTCTTGGCAAGAGAAAATTTTTTGTTTATTTAGGTAATTTTTATATCAGGAAAAAGAATTAAGTGACCTCATCTCTCAAGCTCCAAGCAACAAAAGAGTCAGTATTATCTCTTTTTACATTCAAAATAAGGAAAAACAGTGAAACAAGTAATATAAAAAAATAGTTTTTAAGTCAATTCCTACTTAGATCAACAACGAAAAATTTTATTTTAGCTACTTTTTATTAAATAGTTACAATTAATATAAATATGTATATACATAGGACAGAAACACAACATTAAGTGGTAATTAGTTTTTTAATTATCATTAAAGTATCGTATTGTCCTTTTAATTTCAGTCCAACTGAATGCTTTAACACGTGAGAAAAAAACCATTTCAAGTTTTGACACAAGTCGCCAAAAGGGTCGCTAAGTCGCCAACGTGACTGTATTTGTAATTCTTTAAATAATTAGTTTTAATCAATTAATTTTTATTAATTATAATTAAATTATATTGTATTGTCAACCACAATAATCCTGCATATAAAACTTCAGCTCAATTCAGCGCTTTAAAATGTATTTTATTAACGATTGAAAATTCCACCAAGATAAATAAATAAATATACAAATATATAAATAAATAAATATATAGACAGTGCGAGCTAATAGTAGGAATTGAAAAATATAATAAGAATGTTATAATTACGTCCTCAAGAGAAGGCAAATAGTTGTTATTTTTTATATACTGTGTAGGTAGTCTTAGGGAATTATTTGAACGAGGTTTCTCTGGGAAATTTTGCTTGCTAAGTTGCTTAGTTAATTTTTCTTTGAATAGGAAATGAATCAAAACAGAGTGTTTAATTTTTCCAGGGTAAAATAAATTAAGATTGGTGTTTCGACAAATGATATTCGTAATTAAGATGCTCGGAATAATATGAAAGTCTAGAATTAAATTTTTACCCAAGGACAATTTTAAAATTAAGAGATTGTGCTGTTGCACACACACATATATAAATAATTCATAGTATAACTTTGGCTCAAATTAATTTAAAATTCAAACCTTGTAAGAGAGGTGATAAAAACTTGACAATGGTCTTCAGATGTAAAATATGTATTTCTATCCTTATGGTTTGTAATTTGTAAGTAAAAAGCAAACTAAAAAAAAAAAAAAAAAAAAAAAAAAAAAAAAAAAAAAAAAAAAAA
>BMAV01020330.1:15562-29955 GCA_019973955.1 Trichonephila inaurata madagascariensis | reverse complement strand
AAAAAAAAAAAAAAAAAAAAAAAAAAAAAAAAAAAAAAAAAAAAAACGACACTTTCAAATTCTCTTGTATTCATTCACACAGGAAAATCAAATTGAGGAATTGGCTTATGCAACAACAATACTGTAGACCAGGGGTGCCCAACCCAAATGACCTCGTGGACCACTTCGAAAAAACATTATAATCTCACGGGTAGCACATAAAAATATGTACCTTTATATCAGATTTGGAAACAAAAAAAAACATTCATTGGAGTGAAAATTTAAAACAGATTGAATTACTATAATTATTTTCCTTATTTTTCATGTATACAGACATAGATAATATAATAATGTTTTTATAATATAATAATGAAATAATCAAAATAATATTTAAAATATTACAGTTGTCATTTTCTAGAAAATTACGGTGTTCCTTTTGAATTGATTTTTCGTTAATAATTGTTAAAATTTGATTGTGCTATCATTTGCAAACGATTAAGTATACACATTTCCCTTCATTTTAATCATCCTGAATATTTTTTTTTAAACTATAAAAAACATCTCTGATTGCCTCTTGCTTTTTGGGCACACCAAACAGAAAAGGAGGAGAAGTGAAAGTCGCACACACAGAGAATCATGTACCATCCGTAGTAAAGGATATGCATACTGCAATTCGGAATTTATTAAAAAAGTAATTTATTATAGTAAAACCAAATGTAACTGTCTGATAAAATAGAAATCTATTTTAATCTAAAGGACATTTCTATTATCAAAAAGGATTTATTTTAAAACAAGAACAGGTAACAGGCAAATACATTGTAGATTTATATACATAAATTTCCTCTCAAATAAATTTCAAAATAAAAAAAAACTTTAAAAACCTGATATTTAAAATTTTTTTTAAAAGGTTCGGTGGGCTGCAACTTACGTACTGGCGGGCCACATGCGGCCCGCTGGCCGCGTGTTGGACACCCCTGCTGTAGACAATGCTTTAAAATACTGGTTCTCTTTGATATGCGAGACAAAATTGATCCTTTGACACTGAATACATCATCCATCGAAAGAAGGTCGAGTGATTTCAACCTGACTCCTCTTGACTTTAATGTTTAGTGGCTTGGCTCACTTAGAAGATTTGATTCACCCCAAGAAGATTAGGGGTGTTTAACCCCTGAAAAGAAAGAATCCATCATGTATTGTAAGATTGATGGTATCGTACCAAATGGAAGATTTTTCAAGTGGTATATAATCCTCCTTTTTGATCTATCTGTAGTGAGATGTTTGAAAGCATTCTGTAAAATATCTGCGATTGAAGAGAATTTGTTAAGCTATAAGAGATGCTATTAAAACCTCCTTCTTCTAACTATTGCCATCTAGGAGTTTAAAACTGAAATAACAGTAAAAAGTCAAACTTATATTCAAGTCAATTTTAAAAATTATATTATCTACCAGACAGTTTACAACATGACATTTAATGAAAATTAATATGCTTTATAAGAAAATGTATCGAATAACAATATAAGAATTGCATTAAATATTTAAGCATAAAATTTAAAATGTGTATTAAACAGTACGAAAAAAGGCAGCATTTTTCATTAGAAAAAAGAAAGAAAAAATTAATTTTAACATTTCATGGAAGTGTGAAATAGTTCATATTCGAACTAAAAATTCTATGCAAATATGTTTATTGTAATTTTATTATGTATTACATTATTTTAAAAACCAAACTTAGCCTTATTTTGCAATTTTTTTAAAAAGGTGTAATACTTAAACTACAAAACCTGCGTTTGATTATCATACTTGTCACTACGGAAACATCTTCTCTAATCTAGGGTAGATTATTTTTTTGAGAAAAAGCGTATAAATTGCTGCTACATATAAAACTGTTAAAATTAAAATATGCATCGTATTCTAGTTTGATAGTAAGAATTTTAAATATGCAAAATTGCTTTCCAGTTCTTCAATTTTTTTTATTAAAAATAACTAAACGCATTTTATTTCGGCTATTTCTAGCATTAGTTTTAGTACTTTTTAATTCTCTTTCTCTTTCTGTTTTTATTTATTTATTGTTATCTTTGATAAAACTTCGAAATTAAAAGTTTTGCTCTTTGTTTTTAGATAAAAACTTCGAACGTCTTTGATAACTGAATACAATACAACCTTTTTTATGATGAATTGCGAAATAAGAAGAGAAGTGAAATAAAAAGGGAAGTGGGAAAAAGTTATTCGAACGTGACATTTAACGATTTTCTTCGCGAACAGGTAAGACTTTTTTTTCCTCTGAGAAGCAACTTCACTGCGAAATATTTCTCACTTGGTGCGCTTCAATAAAAATGACTTTCATTAAAAAAAGAAAATATCAGAAAAAAGAGGGAAATAGTGGAAATAAGCCGAAAGATGAATAAATTAAAATTATTTCGATTTTGTGTTTTCGTACACAATTATTTTTTTTTAATGTGCACAGTTTCAGATGTAGTTATAAAGACTATTCCGTAAACGTTTTTTATCTTATTTTTTTAAAAATTTATACCATGGAGAACTACATGTTTATTGGTGATTGACTTTCCCAGTTTGAACCATGATCAAGAGACAAAGCCCTTACCTCGAAACTCAATATATTAAGAGCACATGCAAATGTATACTTATGTTAAATAAAACAATGTTATTATACATATATGACCTTAATATACAAATAATAAAATTGTATATTAAGTTGTTAACGAATGCCGTGGAAAAGAATATGTAGTTGTTGCTGAGCCTACACCAAGTCCATTTGACCTTTCCGCATAATAATGTCACTCACCAAAAGAATATGTGCAGAATGATATGAGAATAGACTCTCTAATTGGAATATAATGAATTTTTTTAAAAATCAAAGCAAAAATAATGCATACAATAAATCATGTGAAAACACATGTTGCAATATTTGGATATGAAAGAGTTAATGGTATATAAAAATAGTAAATAAAATCTAATTAGCATAAAAATCAGTCATATAAACATCAATTAGTGTTTTCAATCCCCTGACGCATCCTAAAATATGCACATTGCATGTTATATGTATGAACAAATTTTGTAAAGGTTTTTTTTTTTAGTGTTTTTATTTCACGCTCAGCAGACAGATATTTTATTACCACCAATGCTGTATAACTACGAATCGTGGGTGTACATGCAAAAATTGTACCGTATATTTAACCTCTTCCCTTACACATTTTTTTGAAAAAAAATTGAAAAAAATCATCACATTATTTTACTTTATTACTAAATATAAGGCAACGAAACAAAACAAAATATGTAGGTTTTAAGTTGATTTTTTAATTTTTTTACAGGTGTAAAAGCATTTAGTTTTAACATTAGTTTACTATCCCGAGTTATCTCGGGCAAATGGAAAAAAGTTAAATATTAGTAATTGTATGATAGTTTTTGAAACAAGAGACAACACAATGTGATACTTGACATTCTGTACAATGGTATCTGGTCTCTTTTCTTACTGGTTTACCTCTGGAATCTCCTTTACGAGAGCGCTACTGTCTCGTTGGATTTGATTTTTTTTTCAGTAGCAGGAATAACATCTGGAAAATGCCCTGAGGTTAACCTGAGGGGTGATGGACTGATGCTGGGTTTTCCTGACGTGGCAGAAAACATGTCACGATGATTCTCTGAAATTATTTTTTTTAAATCATTTCCATTCTAAGTTGCTTAGGTGATCAGGAAAAAAACCTCCTGATTTACAGTACAAAATATAGGCTATAGAAGCATCACTTCCACTATTTTCAAAGTCCACCTCTTCATAATCACTATTAGGAAAATCATCGCTTTCGCTATCTTGCATCATCACCATTATTTTACTTTATTTTCACAACGGAACTATCCTTCTTTATACATCACTGATCCACAAGCCGACGTGTACTATAAAACAGGGAAAACACGTGACCTGTCCGCCCCAAACATTTGCGAAACCAACAAAACTTTGCAAACTGCTAATCAAAACTGAATATTTTCTTTCATTTCCTCCAAGCCGAGTAAAACCTTGATAAAAACCAATCTTACTGACAAATTCTGCTTCGCCCGAGTTTTCTCGGGATACTAATTAACTGCAATATATGCGAACCCGAGATAACTCGGGATAATCAGGCAAGCAGTTAAATACAAATCTGACAGAAGAAATACTTTATAATCTTAGCTTTTATAATAGAAAGTTTGTTGTAATGATAAGACAATTGTTATGAAATAAAGAAATTAAAATTACTTAACTCAAGATAGATAGATTTTTTAGTAGATGTAGGTTTTTCGATGGAAATGATGTCCACATAATTGTTATATAACTGCATAAATACAATCAATTGTGGAATATCCAATTCGATTTTAAAATAATAACAATTATCAAAGTAAGTAAAATTCTTCTATTTTCCTTATCTACTTAGAGGTTGAATTTTTTGCCAATTTCCTAGCCATTTTAAGTTTTTTGGATTGATTTTACCTTAAGAATGATTAATCAATTTGTAAAAATTAATAAATATTAATCGAAATATCAACGTGAAATATGAAACTAACGTATTGGAATTTTAAAGTATGATTATCATTTACCATTTTCAAAATATTGATCAATTGCTTTTAAGTGTTGACCATTTCCCAAAAACACCAATCATTATTAATTTTCTAAATAACGCATATGAATATCTAACAAAAATTATAATCATTCTAATCGTTTGTCAATAATCATAAGAGAACGTAAAGTTTATCATCAGCTTTTTAAAAAAAAATTTTTTTCAATGAAACACTCCCGACAGTTTTGTTTTCAATCAAACTCTCCCAAACCTATGTAGGAAAAAATACATCCATCCCCAACTTTCATCTAAACTATCTGTGAAAACAACCTACATTTTTCTCTTTCTATCTTCCTCATCCAACAGAAGCTACAGTTTCTATGAAGAAAGATCGATTTGTTTGAATCGGCGCATGCGCATACGTGATCGGATTAGGATCCGGGATGAGGATGTTGGGAGGGAGTTTGGATTAAAGGATGGAGATCGGGAGAGGTAGGAAAAATGGATCGATGATACTGTGTGAAGGAAAAGGAAGTATGAGGTGATGCTGTGGTGTCGTTTCCGCCATTGCTAGACGGATGTTGGGTATCGGAAGAGATCTAATGTCCGTCATCTCCATGCTCCGAAGGAGAACATATTTATACCACTCTGTGATTGGTGGGATAGGAATAAATGGAGGAACATTATTGGCGCATTAGTTAGTAAAGCAATGAACCATTTGTAACTTAAAGAAAAGGAAGAGTTTTCCTTTTTTTTTTAATTTATACTTAATATTTTTGGAAAATATAGTTTCAAATACTGAATTTAAAGATATATTTTGATAAAAGTCCAGAATTTATGAATAGCAAAATTATTAATTTTATATATATTTTAATTATATTTTATTTATTATACACCCCATGTTTAATGTAATTTCATCCTCTACTAAAAACAAAGCAGAAAAACTTTTTTAATTCTTAAAAAATATTTTTTCTTTTTAATAAAAAACTTAAGATTTTTTTGTTTGAAAATAAATATTTTAATACTCTTTCTCTCTGTGCATTTAAATGCGCGTTTCAATAAAATTTTAGTGTTTACTTTTAAAAAAGTTATTAGTTTCTTATATTAATGATACTCAAAATATAATACACACAAACGATAAATATTATTTCCTTTTCTATAGTCATATTATTTTTTTAAAGTTAACTACAAAAGACATTATGAAAATTTAATGTTACCGTTGTAATTTTTAAAAAATAAGACAAATTTATTATCTCTAATATTAAGTCAAAACTCATGCTTTGCTTAAGAAAACCAAAAATTTGACCACTTCAACTAAATATTTTGCTATTTTTTCCTTTCGTTCAATTCTTTACACTGTAACTTTATACAACACAATATAATGAAAAAAAACTGCGTTAAATTTTTTAAAATCGTCTTGAGAGAAATTTAGGAAAAATATTGTGCTTTCAATTTTGTTATTAAAAAAGCATTCTGCATTTTCACAACTTAGAATATAGTATCTAAAACATCTCCATTGAGCAATTATTTTTTTGTTTTTATCTACCTTTCTATACATAGAGTTTGTTTTTCTATATTTTGTAATCGTGTATGGGATGAATCATTTTAATTTATAGCTAAATTTATAAAATGCGTAATTTTTTAGTCACTCCTCTTGTTCAATCTTAGTGAAATCTCAAATTAAGAGCTTTAATAACTATAATTTTTTATATAAATTATAGCACTATATCTCTTTTTGCGTAATTTAATTACTTGTTGAACATTATCGGCTCCCTGTTTCTGCTCGATGCAAAGGGCGCTTAACCCTTTATCTACCGACGGTACTTATAAGTACTACTCACTTTAAACTTACACAGAATAACCGTTTTTACGAATACTCTGACGATACTTAGCAGGAATATTCTTTTAAATCCACTCTTCTAAGATATAGGGTAGCACTGGTTCTATGATGAATATTTTAGCGGGGAAGATGAATAGTTTTATAGCAGAAATTGTGTTTTCAGCGCATTGTGAAGATTGTCATTTTTGTTCCGAAAAAATAGTTAATATTAAAATGTGTCTTATTTTTTTTGTATGTAAATGAAGACCTTAGAAAATGATTTGACTATTTATTGAAAGTAAACAGTGTAAATACCGTAAAATCTCCGGCGTATAACACGCACCCATACTTTCAAGCTGCATTTTTCAATTTTTAGGTATATTCGCCGTATAACGCGCACCCCCATTTTTACGAAAGAGCGAAAAATATGCATGTACAATGCTGATATGTTTTTAAGCCATTTTTATTCGAGGAATTATCCCAGAATTTTGAAAAATAGTATATTTTTAGAATATGAATCCTTTAATTTCATTAGATATGTCGTTTCTTTCAAATAGACAATAGTCCGATCTATGTAGAAGTCTATATTTTCTTATGCATATTTCTTTTTTTGTTTTTGAAACTATCATTTTTTATACCCGGCGCATAACGCGCACCCCTAAATTTCGACCTCATTTTTTGTGTTAAAAGTGCGCGTTATACGCTGGATTTTACGGTAATTAATTTTACAGTTGATTATATTTAATTAATTAATTAGCTCCAACGGGTTAAATTTCTCAAATTTGAGTATTTTTTTTTATGTATAACCCTTAATTTTCAATGTAGTGATTCAAAAGAAAATATTTCATGAAAAAAAAACTGCAGTAAATCATAATGCGGTAGATAAAGGGTTAATTTAGAAATACGCCTCGTACTTTTAACGTACAGTCAAATGACGGAGTCGAAACCTGAGTAAGCACTCCACTCTCAGAGCTGATGTTTTGTCTAAGTTTGAAATTTGAACTCTCTTTATTTAACAAGAATACGATTTAATCCCCACGAGAATATCTTTCGAAGTAGAAACCCAAACTTACACATACAAAAAACCGTTTAAGAATCTTATTCTATCTAACAGGTTACTATAACTTTAAAAAAGAGAGAATCGTTAGTAACTTTTAAAACAAAAACTGTTTATATCCCACTTTTAATAACAAATATTTAAGTTATCATCTTAAGCACGTTGGCATGTTATATTCATTAATATTGTTAGGTAACACGAATGTTTGAGCATAAACAGAAGATGTGAAGCAAGGTAATGGATAAAAAACAAATAAAACGCTTTTCACTATATATATATACGACGTACGCGAAGGAAAATATTATAATTATGTTTAACTCGATTTATATTGCGATGAATACAAATTAAATATTAGTTATTTTAATAAGTGCTAAAACCTGTTGAATAACATAAAATATTATAAAAATAAAACCTATGCTATTAGAAAACTTATGCAAAATCTTAATTTCATATGAATCGAATAATAATTTACAGTGAGTGAGTGAAGATTAATGTCGTACTGTTTAGCTACACGAGGGCTTTTGGCGATGGACCTCGTGGTCAAGTGACGAGGATGACACCTGAGTTGGCATCCCCTCTCTTAACTACCACACCACATCAACGGGAGAACGTTTGAGCACTCGACATATTTAATGTGCATCGCTCCCCTTCACGGCGGGTCTTAAATGGCACTGGGCTCAAGCTCATGACACACCAGCCATGATCCGATACCTATACCACTTGGTTATAATAATTTACAGAACAATCAATTCAGGGAAATTATAATATATCAGTACTTCTCTCGAAGTTTCAATATTTGAGACCCAATATTTAATCATAATTTTCTACTCCCCCCGTACAATAACAATGTATTTAATTCAATAATATTATATTTTGGCACTAAAGCTATATAATACGACTTTAACCTCTTCAGTACCACCGGCGTATATAAACGTCTCGCTGAGCCAAAGCGATATTTTCAACGGACGTATATATACATCTTTCTGAAGTACGATCTTTTCTGTACACTACTACCCATAAAATTATTTCGAAGGCTTGGGAATGCAATAAAAGGACTTTAGAAGTGTTTACGAAGGATTTACTTATTTCAGAGGATTTGCTTATTTATTCCTCTCCCTCCCCCAATACATCACATACTCGCACCTACGTGGGAAACGGTGGCATTGGGGAGCGAATTGCTTAAATTTTAATCGGTTTAAGGGATTAATTATAAATCAAACAAATTATGAAGATAAGTGTGTGTGTGTGATAAGTGTTAATTTTTGCATATAATTTTATATGTGAAAACCCCTTGGAGTCACTGGTGATTATTAATGTTGTTCTTAACTTAGTATTGTTGTTTAATTAGTTATAAATTGCTCAGTCCTGATACATTTATAGTTTTGTTTTATCAGTGTAAATGTGTTATTATTTTTTTTATCATGTCTTAGTGTATCTTGTTTGCTTAGTTTCTGTAAATTAATAATTTTTTAAATATTCTTTTGTTTTCGACTTTTCAATGAGCTCGCACCCCCTCGTAAAGTTATTTCCCCCCCTAGGGGTCGCACCCCACAGTTTGAGAAATGGTGTAATAAATGAATGTGTAATAAAGCATAAGTTTCATTACATGAATTGAAATACGTTGGAAATATATATTTCAACTAATGTTGCAAAAATAGAGTTGAAAATTGACAGTTTATTTCCGGGAACGAATGCATTATATGTGTACAGGAAAGAAACATGTGTAAGATTTAAGTAATGAACAATTGTATAATAATAGACAGTACAATTATTTTGTTGTACTAGAATACCATTATCTTTTAAAAAGTAGCCCCTAGAATATTAAGAGATTTCTCTTTTTATTTCAGCTTAACTTTCAGATTTCACTATGCAGTAAAGTGTAAATGAGACACATTTTAGCAATAATAATAGCTGATTTAATTATATAAGTATATATAATTTAGGAAATATGTTTTAAAATAATTAGCGATAGTGATAAATAAATCAGTAGTATTTAAAATAAAAATAATAATTATTAATTTAAAAATAGTATTGGAGTATATATTTCTTAAAATAATTTTTGTAAAAGTCCTTCTAACCAATATCAAAATTAGCTTTGGTAAAAAGACTAAATCCTAAATGTAAAGCGACGTCGCACGTCTACGTCAGGCGAAAAAGATTAAGGTGTTGCCAACTTACCCCAAAATTAATTTTGTACACTGCTGTTTGTAAAAAATGCAACACCATGATGGAATCATCAGAATTAATTGAACTTTGCAGCAAATATCAATTATAGGATGTTACGTAAAATAATAAAGTGTCAGAACCACCGTGCATGCGTGGCGTGCACTGCACCCTCTGAACTGATGCTAAAAGCATATAAATAGAGGGCTGTAGCGGGACGTCGAAAATAGTCGATGATTATTTGTTAGTGGCGAACGTTTAGTGAGATCTAAGTATGCCTCCACGACGAAATAAGGAGAAATTCCAACAACTTACGGAATTTGAACGGGGTAGGATTATCAGCCTTCGAGAAGGAGGATTTTCCTACCGCGCAATAGGAGCTCTTGTGCAGCGGAACAGTTCCCCAGTGATGCGAGTCTGGAAGCAGCGGACCGACGAGCACCGAACAACTCGAAAAACTGACAGTGGACGATGGAAGGTGACGTCAGCGCGACGATCGAAACCTGCTCCGCATGTCGGTGAATGACCGTACAGCTTCCTCCAGGCAGTTGGCAGCACGTTTGTCTACTACTACAGGTGTATTAATGTCGGCTTCGTCAATTCGACGATGTTTGCTGCACCGTGGATTGCGTTAAGGGTGACTTTATATCCTCATCATGGTAAACCATGGACGGCTGCGTCTGTAATGGGCTCATGAGCTCAGAGCCTGGCAAACTAATTGGCATCAAGTTGTCTTTTCAGATGAATCACACTCCAATTTGTGGAACCATGATGGCCGAGTTTGTGTTAAACGCTATGCCGGTGAACGCTGCCTTCCCGAGTGCATTATCGAACGACATAGTGGCCTAACACCTGGAGTTATGGTTTGGGGTGCGATTTCGTAATATGGACAATCCAATTTGCTACGAATTGAGGGTAATCTCAATAACAACAAGAACGTCCGTAAAGTGCTAGAGTCCGAAGTCGTTCCCTTCCTTCAAGGCATCCCTGGAGCTATCTTTCTAAAAGATAATCCACGTCTATATGTTGTAAGGAATGTTCAAGACTTCCTTTCAGCCCAACACATGCAACTTCTTCCTTGGCCTACTTATTCGCCAGATATGTCACCTACTAAAAATAAGTGGGATTTGGTTAGTCAGCGTCTCGCTCGTGATCCGCGTCCTGCCGCTTCAAAAGACGAACTTTTGCTGCGCATATAAGCAATATGGAATTCTCTTCCACAAACAGACATTGAAAATCTGTTGCCACGTCGTATAGCAGCACTTATTGCACCGCGTGGTGGCTACACCAATTACTAATTTCCGACCCTTTATATTGTTTTTTTTTCCTTTGAAAATTTAGTCATTTATTTGTACTAATACAAGTTGTTTGTGCATTAAATTTCATTTAAATCTGATGATTTCTTCATGATGCTGCACTTTTTACAAACAGCAGTTTACTTTCAAATTTTTCTGAATGGATAGTTATTTAGCATGTTATGATTTTCTGCTTCATCAATTATTAAATGATTATGTTTGAAAGAAAAAAGTAATAGTTTAAAGTATTTTATAAATATAGTTAAAAAAATCCGTTTCCGCGTAATACATTCGTTTTAGCATTTATGTAATAATTATAACTAACAAGTAATATAAAAAATTTAAGTCAATTCTTACTTAGGTCAACAAAGAAAATTTTTATTTTAGTTACTTTTTATTACCGTAAAATCCGGCGTATAACGCGCACCGGTGTATAACGCGCACTCATACTTTCAAGATGCATTTTTTAGTTTTCAGGTATGTTCGCCGTATAACGCGCACCCTGCTCTTTAAGAACAAATCTGAAATTTTTGTATACAACTTTCTTATGTTTTGAAGTCATTTATTCGAGATTTTATGTGACAGATTTTTGAAATAATATTATATTTCTAGAACCAGAACTCTTTTAGTTCATAAAGTATATAATTTATTTTAAATAAACAGTATTTCTATATGAGTAAAAGTAAAAAAAAATTTATGCGCATCTCTTTTGTTATTTTTAAAGCTATCGTTTTTATACCCGGCGTATAACACGCACCCTTACATTTCGATATCATTTTTTGTGTTCAAAGTGCGCGTTATACACCGGATATTTTACGGTATAAATAGTTACAATTAATATAAAGAAGTAATACTATTAAGTGACAAAATAGAAAGCGCGTTTCCTCGGAATTATCCATTTTCCTTTCTATATATGGTGTTAGACTATTTTTTTTGTTTATTACTATTTTTTCATTCATTAAATTTAATTTTATTCTAATAAAATAGTACAGTAAGAAAGAAATCCCGTTCTCAGAAATTAGGAGATCCCAGGTGGGATTTGAATTCACGACCTTTGGATTAGAAGTCCAACACACTATCAATTGCGCTACAGGGAAACAACGAACGATTTTCCTTTCTATATAGGGTGTTGAACTATTTTTTTTGTTTGTTTCTATTTATTCCTCTTTTAAATATTTTATTAAGGGGACACAGTGCGATTCAATTGACAAAAATCGGTCAAAAAATCAAATCTAATTTTTTTTAGCCTAAATTATTCTTTAAATATATTTCTCTCTCTCTCTCTCTCTCTCTCTTTAACCTCACAAAATTTAAAAACTCTAAACTTAAGAAACGCAAAATTATGGTTGCGTTTATGTTGGTTTTTATTCTCAATCCTATGGCAAAACAAAACTTTAAACAGACTTATCTCAGAAAGATAAAATAACTAGTTTGTATTCGTTTAAAATGCTACGGCTTTTTTTCTATTGTGCGTAATGCTTTGATTTTTTTTATCTATTGTGATAATAGTACATGTAACAAAGGTTCGTATGCATTTTTGAATCAATGCAATACTTATTTTTTTTAAAAATAATTGAACTCGGAATTTATACTTTTTTTAAGGAATTTTCAATAAGCATTCATAAAAAGAAGTATTGCACGAATACCAATAATGTTATCGCAAAACCCATGCCAACTTTTGTTATACGTGGTTTGATGTACTTGGAAATCAAATTTCATGAATGTACATAAATTTTTGTAGGAGGAATAGAATTTAAAAAGAAAATCACTTCACAAATATTTTCCTTAAAAAATTAAATGGTTAGCCTTTTATGAAATTTTGAGCATAAAATCTGTTTTACATAGTATACGCACATAGGAAGCAACCAAAACAATTTAGAAAATTCTTAAATTAAAAATTTTAGTGTAAATCGTACCATGACCTCTTAACGATTGAAAATTGGAACAAGATATATATATAAATAAATAAATATAGGGAGAGTTGTAAGCTAATAGTAGGAATTGAAAAAGTGTGAAATATTTAATTGACTCTCTTCAAGGTATCTTCATCAATATTTAATATTAGTTAGTTGTATTAAATTTTAACTCGTGGATATTTTTGTGCTAATTTTGCTAAATAAGTCATATTTTTTTATTAACTAACTTGTCTTACAAATTTTAAAAAATACCTCTTTTAACGCAACTCGAAACATAAACGTTTTAAGAGCTTATACCAGTGACCTTTTAAACTCCCAATTTTCGAATTCGGTCTTTCAAAACCCATTTGTTCAAATTGAGAGATTTCAACCTTCACGGATGGGCGCTTAACTTAAACCAGACATCAAACAATACACACACACACAACCAAGAACAACAAACACAACATTTAGACTCTCACAACCATTCAAGTGAGTTAGGAGTGATTTTAAACAAACAAATCACAGACTGGAGCAAAACAAAATTATTCTATAGAAAAAAAAAGAGCGAATTAAATTTTTTTTTTATCCCGTAGTGTTCTATGTTGAAACGCAATCTAAAACTCTTTGGTCCGTTGCTTTCTCAGCAGCGCGTCGAGCAACAAACAAAAATCGCTGAAGCGAGGCAACTGCCTCCGGAATCCGAAGAGCATAATTTTGGGAGGATGGGGAGCAAAAGGGGAAAATACCAGGATGAAGAGAAAGAGAGAGGGGGAGAGAGAAAGTTCCAATATGGCTGCCTCTGGATTCCTCAGGGGTGAAGGGTGATGCATAGCAGACGATATTGGGAGAGACGTGATGCCCTGCATCGTCTGAAGATAGGAAGGAAACGTCATGAGGCATGTATGAAGAGATGAAGAGGCATCATTAGTTATTGCCATGTTCGGAATGAGGACTAAGTGGTCAAAAAAGAGGATAGAGAAAGGGGGAAGAAGAGTATGGGGATGATGCTTAGGCAGTTGTCGTCAAAGGGTTTGTCTTAATCATAATAAGATTAGATATTTATAATTATTATTTTAATAATAAAGAAATAAGGTAAATAACAAATAATATAATTTTTTTTAAAGTCGATTTCTATTGTCAACAAAGAAAATTTTTTATTTTAGTTACTTTTTATTAAATATATTACGATAAATAAATATGTATATATATATATGACAGAATCCCAATATTAAGTGGTAAAATAAAAAGCGATTTTCCATTCTACATATGTTGTTGGGGTATTATTTTTGTTTGTAATTTTTTATTCATTCATAAATCACATTCTCAGATATTAGGCCATCCCAGGTAAGATTCGAAACCACGATCTTTCGCTTAGAAGTCCAATGTGCTATCCATTGCACTACAGAGACACTATAAACGATTTTCTTATTTATACAGGGTGTTGAACTACTATTTTTGTTTGTGTTGCTATTTATTTATTAATTAAATTTAATTAAAGAATTAATATTTGAAAAACTGTATTAACACCAAGTGTCATCTACTACAAGTTCAAAAAAATGTATTTGAACACTTGAGTGGATGAATAAAAGTATTATATTAATGATTGAAAATTTGAACAAGATATATATATATATATAT
>BMAV01020330.1:2162-13080 GCA_019973955.1 Trichonephila inaurata madagascariensis | reverse complement strand
TTTTGTTCCATTCCAAAGCTTTTGGAATAATTTTATGGAAAGGAATGCACAAAAAAAGATCGTTCTTCGGAAAGACGTATATATACGTTCGGGAAAATTAATGGTTTGACTGAGCAAGACGTTTATATTCGCCAGTGGCAAAGTATAGTATTATGGAATTCAATACATTGTTATTGTATGGAGGGGAGGGGGAGGGTGCGATGGAAATTATTATTGAATGTTGGGTCGCAAATATTGAAAGTTTGAGAAGCTCTGGGGTAGAGCATTTACAATTTCGCCTACAAAATCCCTCAATGAGGAATAGAGGGAGAAGTTGGTATTAGTAATGATCTGGTGCAGAAAGTTGAGGAAAAAGTAACAGAAAGCAGATACTATGCGATATATCTAGCGAGTTTTTTTCGATTTTCAAGAAGTTATGTGTATGAAATTGCAACAGAATTCTTACAGTATCGAAAGTTGTACTAGAGCCGATTCCAAAGAGACTGACTGAGTTGGTTAAAACCAAACTTTTAAGCCCAATGCTTTGATTTTGCTCTTCAAAGCAAATACTCTTTTCAGACAAATTTATTAGGGATGGGCAGGGTGTTCGGATGTGGATTTTTTCAACACAGTAAACAGAGACACATTAAATCATTAATTTTTATGAGAACTTCTTTCTAATTATCATTCGTTCTTACACAAAGAAGCAATTTTGTGGCTAGTATTGCGACAAAATTAACTACGTTCGAAATGGCCGTGCTGGAGTGTTTGCAATTCAGGAATCAGATTTTGATGGGGATTGAATTCAAAATCTGATTGTATCATACGAAGTGTTCTAATATTGGTGGAAATTACTCTGAAAAATGCACTAAAGTCCAGGCTTTGGTTCGGTCCTAGGAGAGCCCACACCCTTGGCGCAAATTATTTTGGTTGGCGATAATTGTGCCATCTTGGTAACCCTTTGATACATTAGATATGGTAACCCGTACTATTTCTGGAATTTTCGTATTTAGTCGGCGGGTATTTCGAATTTCATTTAGTTGTTGGGTCTCCGGGCTGGAAGTAAATTTGCGTGTGTGAGTGAATATACTTTAAAATTTTTTACTTTGTTAAGTGCGAAAGGTAAGAAAGAATTGATTGAATGGTGTATGAAGGAAGGATTGATTGCTTCGAGCTATGAATGTCCTAAATGTAATGATCGGCATGATGTAACATGGTCGGCAATAAAACGCTTTCTTCGAAATCGTACCAACCACGCCGAAGGTATGTTCGACCATTACCCTGCAGAATATATATGGTGGTGCTCACACGATCATTCGCTTAGCGATGAGGCCTTCAAGGCTTTTTCAAAATCTGTTGTTACGCTGTACCCTTCACTCGGAAAAGATCAGCAGTACGAAAGCAAGTGCTGTTTTTATATTTTTTATCTTAAATGTTTAATTTCTGTATTGTTTATATTATTTTCATAACGCATCCCATCTTATCCCGCTATATTCATTTGCCGCCATTGTCGGTTTCGCTTGGCGCCATCTTGTTCTGGCTTGGCGCTTTTTTCGGCTTGTCGCCAAGGGTGTGGGCTCTCCTAGGATTTTACCCAGGCTTTCATAAGAAAATAAAATGATGATTACAGATGATTCTTGTTTAAATACACGAGAATATATATCTTAAAGGAAATTTAAACAACATCAACATCTTTATCGATTCACCTTCGGTCTCTTCATGTGCACTTCGCACTGGCACATCTTCTCGGCGTGTAGATCACCGTGATGATGCACTCTAGGGGCTTCTAAAAATATAGCATTTTAGTTTATTAGTGTATAACATGGGTCTTAAAACTGTGTTCCACGGAACCCTGGGTTTCCACGAAGCATACCAAGGGGTTTCACGAGTCACAACAAAAAAGTCGAAAAGAATATTATAAATGTATATGCAAAATGAATTCAAGTTCTCTATGAAGTTGTAAGGACGCCCCCCTCGGGTGCCCTTCTCCTAGATTATCAGCGTGAGCTAGAGGTGTAGGAATAAATGAAGAACTAGAAGCTGCCGTGATCTTAATAAGACTTTATTAAGATCTTAACTTAAACCTTTAACAGATTAGATAATGATATGATATGTGAGAGAATCTATACGCGGTGGCTAAACACACAATATATATAATACCGAAATAAAACGTAACCCGGACCACTATCAATAACTAACTCGTCTAAGCTCAACTCCAATGCGATCACAGATCCGATTATTTAAATAGTCACTCCCACCTTTAAGGTCCAACGAAGTATCACAATCTGTCTGATCCTAGTAGAAGTTGCGGTTCACTGGCGCGCAATGGTATGCACCTTGATCTAAGGGCTCTCTGTCACGGGTAACTTCTATTGGCTGACACTTAACTTCCCAAAACCTCTTCACACTTGAAATACGGACTATCATAACATTCCCCAAATGCCACCTAGCTTACTCTAAACTTCTGTTATTTAAAAGCTGCCTAATTCGCATCTTTCCTTCACGCTTTACTTCTTGGGTTGGTTGGAAAAGAGTTTTGCCGTTCATTCTGGCTCCAAAGAACCCAAAAGGACATGTTAATGAAAAAACGCGTGAGCCCGTCACAAAGTTTGTATAACTACAAGTATCTAAAGCTCATCCCAGTTACTTAAAACTGAAAATTTTATTTATTCATAATATAACTATACATTGAAACAATTTTAAACTTTTATTATAGTATAGTAAAAGGATATTCGAACACAACATTTTTTTTAATATTATTTATTATCCCAGTTTCCATGAATTAATTTTATAATCGTTAGTTCTATGTTTTACAGAATGAAATAGTTTTGTAATGGAAAATGTACATTTTTTCATTTGAGGAAAAAAACACCTCTAATGCTAAGGGACAACTTATTGACATATCAATAGATTCGATGTGTGTGTGTGTGTTAAAATCTAAATTTAAGCAAGAGAGCTAAAATTTTATGTTGCAAATTCATGCAAAATACACAGAATTTCTCATACTGCTATAAATGTTTTAATGTCATTCAGAACAATGCATTTAAGGTATCCGACTACATTTGGAATCGCGATTTTAAAAAAGCGCATAAATGGATAATTTTCATGATATTTAGTGTCACTTAGATTAGAATACATGTATAAAATGGTTTCGAAGACATTTTGACAAAAACATTATTTAAATACAATATTTTGGCAAAAAATTAACTTAGAATAACCTTTTTTCAAAATATTCTCCTTTTGTGAAAAATGTTTCAATTATATAATAATATTTGCCTGTATATAGCTCAGACCTCTGTACAGAGGCTCAACTATAATTTTTGAAAAATTCACATTATTTTCAGAGTTACAACTAATTGAAATAATTATCGCCGTTTCTTTCTTAAAATTTCTCCCCTCTGTTTTCGTAAAACATGGATAAACCGACTTCTAAGTCATATATTTCAAAAATTCTAGTTGAGCCTCTGTACAGGGGTCTGAGTTGAATACAGGCAAATTATTAATACAATAGAAGCATTTTTTACAAAAGGAGAACAATTTGAAAAAAGGTTATTCTAAGTTAATTTTTTGCCGAAATATTGTATTTAAATAATTGTTTTTGTCAAAATGTCCTTAAAACCATTTTATACATGTATTCTAATCTAAGAGACACTAAATATCATGAAAATTATCCATTTATGCGCTTTTTTAAAATCATGGTTTCGAACGTAGTCAGATACCTTAAGTGAAAAATATTTCTCAACTTGAGTGGATACAAAAATAAAATAAAAAACAAATTAAACGCAATATACGAAATGCCACTGCAGATGATTTCAATAGACCTAGATTTCGACAGTTTTTGTACAAAAATTCAAGCACATATCCCTGTTTCTAAATATAATGGATGGGTATGTGCCACAATTGGGGATCACAAATGAATATTATTAATCAGTAAATTATATATTAATATTACACTGATTATAATTAAGAGAAAGAAAGAGAGTATTCGTGTGTGTGGTGTGTGGAATTAAAACACCTTATTATCCTAAGGGTTCCGTGAGTCGAAACAGTTTGAAGACCACTGGGGTGTATATAAAACGTTCTACCTAGGTATATCATGCTTCTGTTTCTTATCCCAGACGTGGGGTGTAGCTTAGGGATGGTAATTCTTTCCTAAAAGGATCAATGTTTAAATCAATTCGAAGCGTAACCTGATGAATCTAGGTCTAAAAGATCTATTTCTAAAAAATCAATTTTTTTTTCAAGTCTACATTTACAATGTAAATATAAATCCATTTTATGAAAAACAACAAAGAGTTAGTTCAGGGAATTCGACAATTACAATTATTCTTTTTAACATATCTGTATATCAGGTATAAAAGAAGTCATTTATTTTCTAAATGTATATGTTACATTAAAAGGTTTATAAAATAGATCATATAGCTTAAAGTTCCCAATGCTTAGTATCTAAGCTTTTTAAAAACAACAGTCTGTCAAGTCTACAGGGATCCCAAGTGGTTCCGCTCATCACTTGCGATGTTGCCGGCAATCGAAAAAAGGCGTTCACAAGGAACAGATGATCCCACCTTACTCATATACATCATGGCTAATGAGTGAACGTTATGATAGAGTTTTTCTGTCCTAACAATAAAGTATAGGATCATACTTCAGGTGCACAATTGCCTGCGATAAATAGTGTTTAAATTCTTCGTTTAAGCCCTGACATTCCGGTGCATTCAACTAATTGTAAATAATTTTATGGTTTTTACCAAAACAGAAAAAAATCGAATGCCGATTTTATAGGATGAAATATCGATTCAGTGCTACATACCGATTTAAAAAATCGATTTTTTTTGGGTCCGAGAAATCTATTCTTCTATTTATCGATCTCCGATCGGCATTCCTAGTGTAGCTTATAGCTACACCATCTCCAAAAAACCAAAAATCGCCAAAAATTTCAAAAATTAAATAGGATTTCCTAAGATCTCGTCAATAGTAAAATTCAAGCAATCAAGAATGTGATTGAGGGAGGCCTGATCGGTATCGCACTTACGATACTTTGGAAAAACTTTCCGGTCCTGTTGAATAAGAGATTTGTTGTGGCCACTAAAAAAACGTGATAGAGCAGTCTGATTCTTAGAATTTATTCCTAAGAATATTAAGTTGGTGACACCAACGAAGTCTTTCCCCAAAATATCAAGGGTTAGAAGGGAGTATTTTCCAAAGTGCATTTAATTCTATTCTTTTAATGGAGGAGATTTCGGCAAAAGTTACCCCTCAAGATGCCAGCAGTTGCAGACTTAGCTAAATTATGGGCTATCTCGTTACCATTCAATTCAATATAGGAATGAAATCAATATTAAAGTATATAGAGCAGCGATATTCAACCTGTGGCCCACCGAGCCTTTTTCAGTGGCCCAGTTATGGCCCATTGCTCTGAGAAATTCACTTATTTAAGAACATTGTATTTAAAAATTTGGTGGGACACTTTTTGTCAAGAAATCAAATATATCAATTTTGCTTTTTGCTGTCGGTGTCGTACGAGTACGAAATGGTAACCTTTTTCAATTTGGAACGGTTACGGTTAAAATAACAGACAACAAATGTGCCTGAAGACAAGGTCAGAAGCAGTTTTAATAATTACAATCCCTTATATATTGGAATAAGTTCACACCTAAAAACAGAAGTTATTATTCCTAATCTTAATGTCAAATGTACCATAAGGTGTCTAGGTATATCGAAAGATATATTTGGAAAATATAAAAATCATTTTTCTGATTTTTCTGTCTTCTTATTATCAAATTTGAAATTATTACGACAACGCGTGATCCATTTCTGGTTTCATTTCACCCAATTAATGAAAGGCTGTAATTGTCTGGAAAGATAGACAAAGTGGCAGAGTGTTTGTAAAGGCAGGTGCTTACGTTTTGATTTCATCAAATTTTACTGTGTAGAATAGTAGTAATAACGCAGCACGTTAGAAACGACAGTGATATAAAACCCCTAAATGGTATGATATAGAAATTTAGAAACAAAGTATTTGTTTGTACCATTTCCTGTCTTTTAATTGCGATCCCTAAAACAAAGTTCCTCCTCAGTAGATTTTCGTGTCATTTTATAATGTAATTAAAGCAAAAATAGTTTGTTACTTTTGAAGATTTTTTTTGTAGTGCTTTTTAACTTATTTAACAACAAATTTTATAATTTGTTACAAAGAATCTATATAAGAAAGAATTACTTTGTAAAGCAACTACTTTGATTTCTAATGGGATGCAGATTCGTGCTTTACCAATGCAGACCTAGTACATTTCCCCGAAGCTGTTATCTCTTTTTAGTGCGACAACATAAAGATGGATACGAATCACCGCAAGTAAATTTGACACCCAGTTTCCTCCCCAGAGGGAGGCACCTGAGCTCTGACGATGCAAACCTGTACTAGGATTTAATGTTGCCAAGATCACCCAAGCCAAACAGACACTCCAGGGATCTTTTATATGCCGTATAATCATACGATATGAACACTGTCGATTTTCTGCATCATGAAAATTTACCGACTTGGTCCGGGGTCGAACCCGCAGTTTTATGTGAAGAAAGCTAGCGACAAACCAACCACGCCAACCAGCCGGCGTAAAGCAACAATTTCCAACAAATATTTTTGTATGCCTGCCATCTAGACGTAAAATCAGTATGTATATCTCTAGTTAGTTACAAATGAGTATCTGGATATTGTGGACATTACTGAAACTGGTAGAATTAATAAGAATAAGAATTCATTTATTTTTTGACGCATATTTTTTGATCATCTTAAAAAAGAATGTGCAAAAATAGTCTGATTAAGTTATCCGACTACGTTTGGGGAACCATGATTTTTGAAAAGCGCATAAATGGATAATTTTCATGATATTTAGTGTCACTTAGATTAGAATACATGCATAAAATTGTTTTAAGGACATTTTGACGAAAAAAAAATTATTTAAATACAATATTTCGGCAAAAAATTAACTTAGAATAACCTTTTTTCAAAATGTTCTCCTTTTGTGAAAAATGATTCTATTATAATAATATTTTGCCTGTATATAGCTCAGATCTCTGTACAAAGGCTCAACTATGATTTTTGAAAAATTCACATTTTTTTCAGAGTTACAACCCATTGAAATAATTATCGGCGTTTTTTTCCTAAAATTGCTCCCCTCTGTTGTCGTACAATATGGATAAACCCACTTCTAAGTCCTATATTTCAAAAATTCTAGTTGAGCCTCTGTACAAAGTTCTGAGCTATATACAGGCGAAATATTATTATAATAGAAGCATTTTTTTATAAAAGGAGAATATTTTGAAAATGGGTCATTCCCTGTTCATTTTTTGTCAAATTATTTTGTACTTAAATAATTTTTTGTTGTAATACTATTCTTAAAACAATTTTATATACATTTTTTAATCTAAGTGACACTAAATATCATAAATATTATCCATTTATACGCTTTTACAAAATCTCGGTTCCGAACGTAGTCGGATACCTTAAAAAGAAAATATGCTCAAAAATCAACCAATAATTTATAATATATACATATATTTTTTTTAAGGAAAAGAAAATTTACTTTTTAAATATGCTCCTCATCTGCATTAAGACGTAAACAAGGACGTCTTAAGACTTTTTGAGACCCTGGACCCCTACACAGATGTAGGCCCAATCTATGAACCTTAAAAATAGACAGTACTTATCCTACGTTGTCAAATAATCGTATAAACATGTGCATGATTTATAATCGCACAAACCAGCTCGACTGACTATCACCTTTTGACTGAATGAGTAATGATGGTGTATTATGGTAGGCCTAGGCCTATACACGTAGACGGTCATCACATGTAGGCAGTTGAAATATCGTCCGAAATTCCAAGGTTTTCGGAGAATACAACCGGAAATAACATTTGACCATAGAAATTATTCGAATCATGATTTTATTAAAGCTGAATCGAGAACGAGACGAGGCCCTTACTGTGACCGAAGCCCTGGGCCCGGGCTTAATTGGCCCATACCTTAGGACGTCCCTGAACGTAAATACATTTAATCGAATATTAATCTTTTAACAGGGAATCACAGTTATGTTACATACGTACGTTAATGTGTACTACACATATTTGAAATTAATTTATTCAATTCCTACTATTAGCTTGCACTGTCTTATTTATTTATTTATATATTTATTTATTTATCTTGGTGGAATTTTGAATCGTTAATAAAATACATTTGAAAGCGCTGAATTGAGCTGAACTTTTATATACAGGATTGTTTTGGATGACAATACAATAATTTAATTATAATTAATAAAAATTAATTGATTAAAACTAATTATTTAAAGAATTACAAATACAGCCACGTTGGCGACTTGTGTCTAAACTTGAAAAGGTTTTTTTCTCACGTGTTAAAGCATTCAGCTGGACTGAAATTAAAAGGATATAATACGATACTTTAATGATAATTAAAAAAACTAATTACCTCTTAATGTGGCGATTCTGTCCTATGTATATACATATTTATATTAATTGTAACTATTTAATAAAAAGTAGCTAAAATAAAATTTTTCGATGTTGATCTAAGTAGGAATTGACTTAAAAACTATTTTTTTATATTACTTGTATATATCTTAACATTATTTCATAGGTTGATCAAACAATCGAGAGAAAAAGCAAATGACCTTAACAGTTAATGAACACATTAAAATCGAACTGAACTGGCATTTAAAACATTTGTAGATTAAATACTTCCAAATGAATTATTTAGTATGAAATAAAATGGAAATTAATAAATATGAAATAAAATACAAATTAATTATTTTTCATCACATGAAATACAAAGTAATATAAGTATGAAATAAAGTACAAATAAAATGCAATTTAATTATTTAGAGATAACACTGTTTAATTGACACAAGAGATGCACAATCAAAAATAAATTCACGAGTATACTTTGATATTTTTACAGCGAGGTCTCTTTTCACAGATTTTTAATCACGATAATTGCTGCCCTTGAGAACATATTTCATTTCGAATGATAAGAAAAATTTTAATTGATTAAAATGTTAAAGAGAAACTAAAAATAAAACCAAAATTTTTCACTAAAAATAGAATAGTAAATGCACCATTCGTAAATATTTATGATATAAGAGTAGAAATTTGAAAATTTAAAAATAATTTTAATTTCTTTTTGCTGTTACGTTTTATTTAAAGTTTGTAAATATTTTACGAGAATGAATGAGATTAAGTAATAGAGTTGTTTTAAATTCTATGAAATATTAAATGAATGATATTTGTGAATGTGGAAAATAAATGAGATATTTTTTAGATTTCAAATACAAATTTCAAAGGCTTGAGAGAAATGCAGTGATTTGTATATATATATACGTTCAGATAATTTATAGTTACATTATTATGAAAATAATTAGATTATTAATAATTATTTTTGGGTTTTTTTATATGTAGAGGATTTGATTATTTTAGGCAAAAATGGCGAAAGATTTCTTAATATTAATTTTTATTCTAAATATTTGAACTTCATTAAAACTAACATTAACTCTCTCAAAAAAGATAGCCTTGACGTTAATTTTTTTGTATTATACATTAATTAAATAGCAGTATTTTTGATAAAAAATATACCTTTAATATTATTAAAGTATTATTTTGGGATTCAAATATTTCTATTTCTGTTTTATTGAAATATTATTAATTATTTATATCGTAGCAATACATTAGATGCTGCAAATATAATTTTTAATTTAAAAAGATATTAATTATTGTTTATATAGATTATGACTATACTTTTATATATAATTTTCTCTACAATAAAATTTCTAATAAGTTCAAGCTTTGTGGCATGTTTTAAGCAATTTTATTTTAGATATTCCATTCTTCTTTTTTTATCATGTTTTTCAATTAAGTTATTTATTTTTGTCTGGTTAAAATTTTTTATTTTTCTTGGATTTTATATTTTTCTTCATATATTTACAAGATAGAGTGAAAGATTGAAATTCTAAAAGTATTTTATCACCCCGTTTTGAATTTTTACTTGATCTTTGTCTTTCAAAATGTTTTTTTATTAATATTTTGGCTTTCAAGTTTTTTAGATATAATTTTTTTATTTCATTTTTAATATTCTATAAATTTTTCCTTATGGGTGTTACTATACTATAACAGCTACATTTAAGTGCACAGTTTGCAGTCCTGACGTGTTGTTGTGCTGTCATATTGTCTTTTTAAAAATACTATCTTCTTTAGAAATTTAATTTTCAGGCTTTGGTATGCAGATTTATTATCCTTGATGTTTTTCAATTTCTACTATATTAGTTCACTCTCTCTCTCTCTCTCTCTCTATATATATATATACATTTATTTATGTATATATATCTTGTTCAAATTTTCAATCGTTAATAAAATACACTGGTGTGCAAAACTTAAGCAACAGGTGGGTTTATTGCCATAACTTCACGAAAAATCATCTGAGAGACATGAAATTCTGAAATGAGGGAGAGTATTATGTACGTAAAGAATGACGAAAACATCGTCGCTGAAAAAGGAATACAACGCATACGGTATGGAATCAAACAAAAACAAGCTTTATTGAACGCATAGTATCGTGACTCATGATTGTCTATTCAACAGAAAGAACAACAAGCAGATGTTCCTTAATATGGTATATGCTCTCCCCTTACTACAATGGTTGCTTTGCACCGTCTCTGCATACTCAGAACCAACTGGTGCAACATTTCTTGAGGTAGGAGTGCCCATTCCTCAATCAACATCTGTTTGAGTTGTTGGTTGTACTCCGGATGATGTGAGCGTGTGGCAATACGTCTCCCCAAAGCATCCCACCCATGTTCGATGGGATTTAAATCTGGAGAGCACGCTGGCCAATCCATTCGAGTGATATCTTCACTTTCCAGCAGCTCCTCAACAGCAAGAGTGC
>BMAV01020329.1:0-24690 GCA_019973955.1 Trichonephila inaurata madagascariensis | reverse complement strand
TCCGACCTCTCGCCCTTTTTTACACCTTTTTTCCCCTAGTCATCCACCTCTGATCTTTTGCCCCTAACCCTTGTTTTTCGCCCCCTTTCCGGTCTGGCTTTGATCTTTCCCCTTTCTTCCGCCCCAAATGGTTTACTTTCCGCACTAGTCAAAGGGGCACTGAGGTTGGGTAATTTTTGTAGTTCTCAGACGCGGCTTCTTCAACGACTCGCAGGAAAATTACACAAATTTAAGGGCCTGTTTTTACAGTCCGGTCAGCGGGAAAAAAAAGGTTTCCCGGAACTCGCCCAACCAGTTACGAAATTCCTTCCCAGAAAAGGAAAATGCCGGGAATTTTTCGCAACGTCTATCGGACAGGGGCAAGGGATCTATTAGAAAATAGGGGGAAGAGATCGGCTTCGTCAAACCTCACATGCCCATTTTCCACTCTGGCCAAGTAACCTTTACTTCATTCTGAGGGTGAATGTCCAATCTGGGGTCAAAGGCTATATTTGGTCACTCTTTATACTCTCTATAAAACATATATAAAACTTTTTTCAACGCAAAATACAAAGCCCTGGGTAGCCTAGTAATTAGAGACACCGGACGGAAGGGTTTCGTTCGATCCCCGTCCCGCCAAAATCCAAGTACATGCGGAGATGCTCGTTAAATCAGTGGGCCGAAAGTCTTGGGGGCAAACCACGAGTGCAGGGAACTGGGGGGAAATCCTCCAATTGTTCCAGCCTTTGGGAGGAGAGATAGGTGGTTCCCCACGTTCCTTCCAGGCTCCGAGAACCGTACTGTCACCGTTGGTGCTCAAGGCAAGGCTTAATAAAAAAGACTTAGGCCCATTGCCACGATAATATCCGGGTCCTCGTTTTGACAAATTTCGAAGGGGGGAAAAAAAACACTAAAATAGACCTCTTCTGTTGTTCAAAGACTGAAACTTTTTTTAAGAGTTCGAAAAGGGAGCAAGATTTCTAGGTTGTCTAAATGTTTCCTTTCGCTGTTTGAAAATTATTTTTATTCCTATTGAGAGAGTTATATGTGTGTTTTGTGTATATGTCATTTCAAAAAATTTTCGTTCTACTAAATTTTTTTTAAAATCCAATCACTTGATTTTAGAGTTACAATGTTAAAATTAAAAAAAAAATTCTTGGATACAAAGGAATTATTCCAAATTTTTTGGGAATTGAAAAATAAAAAAAGAAAAAGGGAATTAATGCTGAAGTTCTTAGAGGTCTTCTTTTTTGGGAAACCCTATGCTTTTTTATTAAATATTTTTAAAGCAACGTTCCAGTGTGGGGCGAGGACCCGTTCCAGAGTCACCATTTTTTCAAAAAAAGTCAAATAATCCGGGTTTAAGCCCAATATAACAAAAAAATGTGCTTTTTACGATATCCGTTCGAGGGAAAAATAGGATCCTGGGGGGAGGTCATGGCCCGAACCCCTGGCCAGGGGCGATCTTTTGTCACCGATTTCGGGCCACAAAGATCCTCCAAAGAGGGGGCCTAGACTCCCGTCCCCATTTTGGGGAAAATTTGCAAAATGGGATGCCAGTTCAAATACTGTTTCGTCCCTGACTGGTTTAAAAATTTCGAGGTTGAATCCCCAGCAAGCTTTAAAGTTTGACGAACAAAAATCATTTGTTAATATTTGGGGGACGTCTTATTGGGGTAACTCACCTTTTTATTCATGAAGTTTTTTTGGCCCAAACAGAGTTGGAGATAAGAACGTGTCCATGGGGGCATTGTTTATTGCTGACCTCGGGCAAAACCGAATCGAGTCTAAGAAATCTAAAGAGAGCCGGGACAATAGGTTGACAAAGAAAACCTTTTTGAAAGGGTGCCGAGAGAATGGGGTTATAAAAACCCAGGGGTGGGATAATAAGAGTGTTCAGTAGTTGATGAGAATTATGGGCCCACATTCCCAAAACCAGGAATGTGTTTTGGCCCAAATTAAACGAATGTGGGCCCGAACGAGGAACCTTTTTGGGCCGCATGAGAAAGACGGGGGGAGACCCCCTCTGGTGGTTAAAAGGGGTTTATTTTGAGACAGAGGGGAGCCCTGGGTGGCAGGGGGATGAGCCCTGGGGGGACAGAAGAGAGAACTGGGGGGAAATGAACCCCCGGGTGGGACAAAAGATAGAGCCCCGGATAGAAAAATTATGATAAACTTATGAGAAAAAGATTAGGAGTGCCTTGAAAAAAAGGGTTGAACTTTACGGAAATAGACGTCCCCCCGGGTTGATTTTTTATTGACATTTTATAGTAACATGAAGCAAATAAATACTGTTTAATTTTTAAAATGAGGTTGTGACAAATTTTCTTGTTCGCTAACTACTCACGACGTTACAGCTATATATATATATATATATATATATATATATATATATATTAAATTGGTGGCAGCGGTGTAGATACGGCATTTAAGTGAATAGATGCCTGAATCCTTAGTTTTAGTAAAGATAGAAAATAAAAAATGTCAGCCGTGTGCGAATATGATGAGACAATTTTAATGCCCGCCTGATTTTGGCAGCGCCGACTGCAAGTGGTTTCTGTTCCTGTTAGTGATGAAGTGTGCCCACCTGATTTTTGGAATTGCCTGCTATGAGATGTTTTTCTGGAGTCCCCAGCTGTGAGAATAGCCAGATACAAGTGTCTCCGTTCCTGCCTGATGAATCAATGAGGATTTAAGAGGACCTGTTTGCCCGTTTGTTTTGATGGACTTTTTTCAAGAGTTCCCAGTGTCAAGACGTCATGAGTTCCTGCCTGTTTGTGATGATTGCGGTTTTTCAAGAAGTGCTTTGTGTTAAAGAGTTCCTGAGTGTTCCTATGTCTTCGTCTACAAATTTTAAGGTGACTCTTTTCTTTGAGATTATTTCCGGACAGCAACTGAGAGTATTGTTTTTTGTATGTAAAATTTTGAGATAAGGAATATAAAAGACAAGGTAAATTTAGTAAACAATTAGAGACTAGAAATATTTTTAAGTTTTGTAGAAAGGTTTAATAAAGGGGATATTAGTATTTTTGTTTGAGTTGTGAAATTTAGTATAAAGTAGTTATACTTGTCCTGTTGGTACAATATTGTGTAGGATATTGTTGAGGTTATAGATTTGTGAAATTTTTAGTAAAGTAAATATTGTCCTGTTGGTAAATATTGTGTAGATTTGTTGAGGTTATAGATTTGGAAATTTAGATAGGTAGTTTACTTGTTTTATTGGTCAATTTGGATATTGTTTTGGTTAGTTTTTTGGGAAAATAGGGATACAGTAGTTTACTTGTAACGTTGAGGTAAGTGTTGAGTAGGTTATTGTGTTGGTTTTTGGGTTTGCTATTTGTAAAATATAGAAGCAGGTTTTATTGTGTGTTTACCTTGAGCTTAGTAAATTTTTTGTAACGATTAAGTTTAGTTTTGTTTTGTATAAATATCATAGAAAACGTTTTGTTGAGAGAAGAAAACTATTGTTAGAAGGGGAAAGAATTAAGGAAATTGATATTACTTTTCCAAGTTAGAAATTAGAAGAAAATTTGTCAAAGAAATACTATAATGATAAGTATTAAATGTTTGTGAGATATTTTGGAGAAAAACGGGAAGACGAGAAATTTTTAAAGGAACGTGAAGAACGTGAAACGTAAAATTTAAAGGGAAATTGAGGAGCGTAACTAGATAGGATTGAATTTGAAAAACAAGAGCTCAACCTGAAATAAGTTAAAAGAAAATGAATTGAGTCGGGGAAAAGGATTAACAATCTGCAAATGTTCTAATTTTGGCAGGAACGACCGCAGAAAGGGTTAGTGAAAAATTATAAGGGTAGGGCCGTTAATTAACCAGGTAGTTAATAAAAACGTGAAGGACGCCCGCTTGTGGGTTTGAAAATGAGAATTGTGACCCCCTGTGAGATGGATAAGTTTTTCCTCTGAAGTAAGAGGGATAGGAAAAAAAGAAAACAGATTTAAGGGTTAGAAAGGGAAAGAAATCAAATGAATTTGAATTTTAAAAAGTGGGTCATTTGGGTGGAGAAAATGTAGAGCAGCCGGGGCACATCGGAATAAATTTCATAAATAGGAGCTGATTCAGAATTGAAAGGAGATAAAGGAGTGGTAAACCCGAAATCTTGATTTGTGGAAATAATTGGATGAAAAAGATGCCATTGTGAAGTTACCGGGGAAAAAAAGCAATTAACAGTGAAGGGAAGGTTTTGAAATTATACAAAGCTAAGATAGAGGAAGTTGGGATTAAAATTTTTTTTTAGAGGTACAAATATAAAAAATTTTCAAACAGGTAAAATTTTTAAATTTAAATTAAAGATTAATTTTTTTACACAATTATAAAAAAAGGGGGCTTGAAAAGTATAAAATTTTTAAAAATATAATCATAATTTTAAAATCATAAGATAGAAAATTCCCCTGAAAATATTAAGATTTTGTGTTGGGACCTATTTTCTAAAATAAGCATCTGATGTATAAAAAATTTATAGAATTATAAATGACTCTTTTTAAGCCGTACCAATTTTAGTATTATATATCTTTTGTATTTCAAGATTTTTGAAAACATTGCAATTTTTAAATTTTTTTTAAAAATGTATTTCTTTATTAATTAAAATATGTAAGTTATTATTCTATTTATATAAAAAGTACAGTGTAATGAGAATACTTTTAAATTTTATTATTCAATTTAAAGCTATAATTAAAGCTACTATTTTAGAAAATAGGGGCCCAACGAAAAAAAATAACTAATATTTATCTAGAATTTTCCAGCTTATGATTTTAAAATTATGATTATAATTTAAATATTTTTATTTTTTCAGCCCCCTTCTTTATAAATAATGTGTAAAAGATTCGAATCATTTAATTTAAATTTAAAGGAATTATACCTGTTTGAAAATTGTTTATATTTTCAGACCTCTAGAAAAATTTAACACCTCTGAGACCCCTTAAATGGGGAAAAGAAAACATGTGTAAAATAGATGTGTGAGGAGGTTTGAGAGGTGAGTTAACAATGCGTTTGCTTCTCTCAAAACCAAAAGAGATTGATAAGAACAGTTTAGAGATGGATAATAGGTCTAGTTTTAGTTCAGAATTTAATTTCGAGATAAATTTACCTGGGAAAAGAGATCGCAGTACCATTTATCGTCTCAATTTAATAAAATTGTACTGTAAGAAGCCGACTTTGGCAAATTTTGTTAGGAAGAATAGCTCGGAGGGAATAGTGAAAGATTCTAAAATTCTCTATTCGGTAAAGCTATTTATGGATTTTAACTTTCAGGGTGTTTTAAGGGAAAGTCAACTATATTTTAGATTACCTCCTGATCGAAGTAACTATTTAAGAATGATTAACACTAAAAGAAGAAGGGTTACCTCCAGAACCTCGGACAATTTCCTTAGGGCAGAAGGATATTAATTTAAATACGGGAAAACAGTTTAAAATCAAAACTTGTTGTACATCCCAGATGTTAATTAATTCGCTACGAGAGGATACAGAATATCTTTTGGATTTAGGTGTGAACGGGATGGGGCAGTTCAACGGTACTCTGCCCGTTGTTTGGTTAGGAAAAGTGAAGTGTGGGAATTTGAACCAGGTGACGCGAACCGAGATTAATCTTTTGTTAAAAATGGAAGGTTTTGTAAAAAAGAATAGCGCGCGGTATCGTGAGTCACTGTACTGGATTTGTGGAAGTGGTATTTTCGTCGTTCTCTCATGATGAGTTATCCAAAGTATGCTGCATGCGTTATGCCATTTGGCATGTACATTATTAAGAAAGTGAAGTTTAAGTTTGTATGCGCTTCCTCTTATGGATGTAATTTAACAACACAGGTTATGAGATGGTTAGAGCAGAATGATGTATCACGAATGGTCGATATAGACATTCTGATGCAGATTTGGAAAAATCGTGTAAAGCAGCTTGACTTTGTATTAAAGTAGTTGAGTTGGATTGGGTCGGAAGTCAGATCAACCAAAGGTAAATTAGAGCCGTCGGGATATTTGTTCCATGCACATAATATAGACTTAGTAAATTAATTGCATGAGCTAATGAGGTATATTAATTATATTCCCAATTAAAGTGTCTAATTTTCCTCAATAACTACTTAATAGAAGATAATACCATGAATTGTGAATAACTTGTCATAATGGTTGTGAGAATGCCTACCGATAGCCAAAATTTAACTTAATTTAGAAGGTCTTGATTTAATTTTCTTAATTTAAAAAATTGTTTTAAAGTTATTTGCAAAGCTTAGAATTTATAGGTGTTTATTTAATATAGTTGGAATTAGTAGATGGGAATATGCAATTTTTTGGATTTGTGCTAGGTGTAAATTAATATTTGTAGGAGTAAGAGTGTTTGTGTGTGTGTGAAAGGTGGAAGGATATTATGTGTTATTGAAAATTTTTTGTGTCTCTTATTACTGTGAATGCTCACTGATATTAACATAATTGATTAAGCGATTTGATGTATTAAAATAAGTGAAATATTATGATTTGATTTAACTTCTTGAAAACCCTAAAAATTTAAGATGTGATGAAACTTACAGAAAAGGATAAAGAATCCAAGATTCGGGATTTAAGTTTTAGTTGTAAAGTGTATGTTTTACAGCATTTTGGATTTATTCATTTATTTTTCTACTTTTGATTGTATTTGCTACTTGGATTGCTGTCCTGGTCGGTCTCATTGATGAGACAGCCTTTCGGTGTGAAATGTTAAGAACTGAACATGCCTGAGGCCAGAGCAGTCAAGTGAAATGTACCTTTTCAGGGGGAAGGAGTTGTGACGTCTTCGATTGGGGTGAACCTCACCTTTCTATTCAAGCGAAGTTTTATGGCTCCAAACACATGTTAGGTGACGAGAGGACGTGGCCATGGGGTCATTGTTTATTGTCTGACCTCGGACAAACGCCGCCATCGAGTCTGGAAGTTACAATATCTAAAAAGAGCCGGTGACAATAGATTGACATATAGGCGAAGCTGTATGAAAGCCGATGCCGAGAGAATGGGGTTATAAAACCCAGGTGGTGTGATGAATAAGAGTGTTCAGAAGTTGGATGAGAATTATGGCGCCCTTAGATTCCAGACAGACCAGGAATGTGTTTGTGTTTGCCGCACAAATAGGAGACGAATGTGGCCCGGGGACGAGGGCAGACCTTTTTTTGGCCTGCCAATGAGAAAGACGTGGGGCGGGTTGTGGACCCACCCCTGGTGGTTAAAAGGGGTTTATTTTGAGACAGAGAGGGGAGTCCTGGATGGAAACAGAGAGACAGAGCCCTGGAGTGAGACAGATAGAGAGAACTGGAGTGAGACAGATAGAGAGCCCTGTATGGAGACAGAGATAGAGCCCTGGATAGAAAACTTGATGTAGACACCTGGATGGAGAAAACTGGAGAGGAGCCCTGAAAAGAAAAGGGATTAGCGAGTGACTTTCGAAAAAAGGATTGAACTCCCGTGAAATAGACTGTCTGCCCTACTTGGGATATTTATTGGACTTTTTAGTAACCTATGAAGCAAATAAATACTGCTTTGATTTTAAAATGAGGCTGTGAAAAATTTTCTTGTTTGCTAACTACTCACGATCTTACAATAGGTTTTATTTCCTGACCTATATCAATCATTTTTTGTTTTTGCTTCTACTAGATTCCTCTAAATCGAGCTGCTCCCTCCAAGGCACATATTTCGTGGTGCTCTTTGATGAAGAATTTAAGGAAGAACACATTTGAAATAAAACTTTTCTAGTTTTGGAATAATTCTTTTCCAAAACTCTTCGTTTGCCTCTACACGCAGAGTTTATAAATTTTTTTTGCACCATAAAAACAGATCACACTATTTTTGTTGTGTAATAAATAACTAACCTTGTATTTGGTATTAAAATTTATGGTTTAATGGCAAGTAGATTCCTCTTTCATTAGAAAAATTTTAAACCTAGACTTTTTTTTTTGTAATTAAAATTTCTAGCAGATTTGTCTCAAATCTTGCAGAATAAAGGCATTTAATTTCTATAAGTCCATCATCACCAACCAATCCATCGGGTGAAGCACACAAAAAGGGTTTATCTTTGTCCACAAATAAGTCACACATTTTTACTTCAGTTGAATATTCCCTCTCATACAGCTTCCGAGCGACTTCCTCTCTTGCTGAATTGCATAAGTCTCTACCATATACAAAGCGCATCACAAGCGAACACGGAATAGAAGTTTTCTTGCAAGCAATTTCTTTGAAAAAAGATGAGAGTCTCAACGATCTCATATCTCCATCGTTCAGAAGATATTTGCCTCCTAGTTTCGTTCTCTATATCATAGTCATTCTGTATTTTTTAATTTTGAAAGATGGTTTTCCATTAAATTATCATATATCTGTATTGGAACATCTGTTTTTTTAACATTTTCCCCATAGTTAGAATATGTTGCATTTTGTCTTAATTAAAAATTTTTAGGGCTTGGAAACAATTTTTTCTTTGTATTTGTTTCAGGTATCTATTTCTTCGATTAGATAAAAATGTAGTTAGTTCAGCGTAGGATAAACTTGAACAAGATAATATCGAAAAGAAAAATTACAGGTTTTTTCGTTTATTTTTAAAATTTTTTTAATACTCTAGTAAAATAAAATAATTAAGCCGGAAATAGGTTGCCAATCTCTGGATTATCGTATTAAAATAAAATTTATAGTACCGTTTATTCATTTAATACAGCAGATTAAAACGGGAAATTTAGTTTTCCATTGCTAAGAATCCGGCTATTCTTCGTTTGAAAATCATTATTCAGGAAAAATTTAACAGTTTCTTCCTCTATATTATTTATCTAGTGAATTGATCTTCAAACTGTGTTCCACAGAACTTTTGGGGGTACCACAAGTCACAATAAAAAAATAAATAAAAATCGGGAAGAGAAATATTACAAATGGGTACGCAAAATGGATTCGCGCTCTCATAAAATTCATATATACAGTTATCTTAAAATGATATACATTAAAATTAAAAACTTTATTTATACATATTTAATTGTTTTGAAAAACTTTTAAAACTTTTTTGTAATATAATAAATAATATTTTTAAAACTCTTTTTTTTTTATCTAGTAGTTTGTGAATATACTATTGTTTACTATCCCGAGTTCCACGAATTAATTTTATACTAGTTAGTACAATGTTTTAAAACCTTTTACATTTGTGGGGTGGGGAACACATAATGAAGACGTTGGAAGAATTTATCGAGATATCAACAGATTTGATACTAAAGTTTAAATTTAAGCTAGAACCCTCTTCAATTTTAGATTGCCAATTTATGCAAAATACACGGAATTTCTCACACAGCTATGAACATTTCAAAAAAATGTATTTAGCAAGTGAAAAATATTTCTCAATGCGAGTGGCAATAAAAACAAAATATAAGAACGAATTAAACGCGGAATATGAAATGCTAATGTAGATATTTTCCTAATTTTTCATGTACGCCAACAGTTTTTGTAAAAAATTGTGTGTGAACACATATCTGTTACTAAATATAATGCAAGCGTAGGTGACATTTGGATCACAAATTAATATTACCAATGAATAAATTATATCATAAAATTTTTAATAAAAAATAAAATACTTGTTAAGATTGTCTTTACATATAATATCAAAAAAATATGTTTATCTATATACTTTAAATATTATTTTAAGATATATTCAACTAACTGTGAAATGGAACTACCCAAAAAATTTTACAGTTCTATGCGTTCCGATAGTCGAAAAAATTTAACCATTGATCTTTGTGATGTTGACAGGTTAATGGAGCGCCTGATCGCTGCTAGAGATCTAAATCTCCTATCATAACACTTGGGGGATAGCATTGAGTTCTTAGTTTTCCCTTTTTAAAATTAAAGTAAGAAAAACTAGGATATGTACTGGATTGCGGAGATGAAGAATAGCTTTAATCGGCAAGGCCGTCGAGACGACCGAGGATCTTTGTGAGTGACTCGTCCGGGCAATCGGCGGGCGAGATTTCTCGTTGAGTTTGGAAAAAAAAGACAGGTCGTTGGGATGAAATTCGGAGCACATAGCCTTTCGGACTCTGATCTCCTATCCTGGAATGAAGATGACTGTTACGAGTTATACCGTTGCCCATTTTAGAAAGGAATTAAATTAGAAACGAATTTAAATTTAGAAAAACATTAATGAAAAAGAATTTAATCAAAATAACTTAAAAATAATAAACAAAAGCTCTTTAAAGAGCTCAAAAATCAGAAAGAGTGGGCTGATTTAAAACCGGCAATCCACCCGGCATAGATTTTTGGCCTAAGAACCAGCCTATAAGATTTAGGCTTCTTCTACTGTTCTGATGTCGTTGAAGAGAGAGGGAACCGGTTCAGGGAACCAGTTGAAGGGTCATCAGCTGACACGTCAGCTGATTGTCAGAATGGAGAGTGTGTGTGTGGGGTCTAGAAGTTAAGCTCGAGGCGAAACGGGAAGGGACGAAAAATGAGTTCTTCGGTTGACGTTTGGTGATGTAGATTTGTTGTTGTTGATTTTCGTCGTTTGCAAAGCAAACTCAGAAGATCGCTTGGATAGTTGTAGCTCTGTGCGGCATACGGTGGGTGGATGGGGGACGATTTCTGTAGTGATTCCGCGTGTTCATTGACACGTTGTGATGGTAGGGGATTGAAGAGTGGAATCTGGATTCTAATTCCGTTATCAGGGTGTGGATTGGTTCGACTCTCAGTTCATCATGAAGAACGTATCTTGGTAAGAACCGGGGAGCTCTTGCAATTGTTCTGAGTGCTCTATTTCGTAGGCGTTGGAGATTATCGATGTGGTTGTTTGCTGCCGATCCCCAGATCGAGCAGCCGTAGAGGTATAAGGGGCGGAGATATTGTTTATAAACGAAGAGTTTATTTTTGAGTGAAAGTATGGATTTCCTGCCAATGATGTCGTTAAGTGAATAGAATTTTTTTGTAGTTCCTTCAAAGTGCGGTCTGTACGTAAGATTGTCGTTGAGAATGTGTCCTAGGTATTTGATTTCAAAAGTCCATTCTATTGTTTGATTAAAGATTTGGAGGGGTGGCGGGCTATTTCAAGATTTGTTTTTCCTGAATACTATTGCATGAGTTTTTACTGTATTGATGGCTATCCACCATTTGGTTAGCCAAATTTGTAATTTGAGGATGTAGTTCTGAGTTAGGTTGATCACTTCTTCTACCGTTTTCCTGTTGCAAAGGATTGCAGCATCATCGGCGAAGAGGCAGACAGTTGTATTGTTATTCGTGGGAAAGTCACTGGTGTATATGTTGTAAAGGGTCGAACTGAGGATTGATCCTTGAAGAGTTGAAGCCAGGATGGGACGTTGGCTAGAGTGCACATTATTCAGTTAAACATTGAAGATTCTATTGTCCAGATAGCTATGAATAATTTCGATAAGATAGGTGGGGAATTTTGTGAGGATCATCTTGTAGATTAAGCCGTCGTGCCACATCCTGTCGAAAGCGTTTTTGGACGTCCAGGAACCGACCGACTGAGTACGTTTTTTTGTTGAATCCATTTACAATTTGGTTGGTAACTCGGAGCAATTGGTGCTGTGTGGAGGTTCGGCTGTGGAATCAATGTTGGAAATCCGGGATAATATTGCTTTCTTCGCAGCGTCTATTGATATGATTTAGGAAAATTTTATCAAAGATTTTGCCAAGGGAGCTGATTAAGCTGATGGGACGATAATTTTCTGGGAATCTTACGTCTTTTCCTGTTTTAGGTATGCCCGTGATGAGGGCGTGCTTCCATTCATGTGGGAAGTAATTCTGTTGTAGGCAGCTATTGAAAATCTTGGTGATATTGGTAATGGCGTTAAGTGGGAGAACCTTGAAAGCGATGTTTTTAATGCCATCTTTCCCAGGTGCTTTTTTGTTTGGGAGCTGGAGTATAATATCCATTATTTCTTGTAGTGAGGTCAATGGAGCGGTGTGGTGTCTGGAGTTGCGGCTAAGGAACTTGTCGACTCTTTCCTCGACATAGTCAATGAAGTCGTCATTACATGGTTCTGGGTTTTCTTGAAAAGAGCTCTCTAACGAGTCAGAAAACAAGTCAACTGTCCTCAGTGATGTTACTATAATGTAGCCCATGGGGCCAACAATAGGAGGAACATGAAAGGTTTTACTTTTAGAGATATAGTTAACTAAATTATAGAGAGAATCATCTCATCAGAGAGAGGGAAGCTTCGGTGAAAGTTCATTCCATTGTTGTTTTCATGATTATTCAGAGTCTTTTTAATATCTTTTTGCATTTTATTTAGTTGATTTTGTAATTTGCCATGCTTTTCTAATTTTGTTTTAGCTTTAATTTTATCCTGATTAAAGAGGGTAGAAAGAATAAATTTTGGCCGCACGGTGAAGTATTCTCAATCGCGAGTTATTGGAAGATAACTCGCCCAGTTGAAATAACCCTCGCTCGCCGATAGCGGAATAAATTCTTTCTTTATTCCGAACTGACGATTGCAGATCGTGAGTTATGCGTGGGCAAAATATTTACAGTCGTTGTGATTGGACACTGATAATCACGTGACATATTGCTTACATTTTGGATATATTTTATCTTGGCGCGAAACATTCGATCAGCTGTTTTTAACACACTTTTTTGACTTGTATTTCTCTTTAGTTTACTTGTATTTCTCTTTCGTTTTGCTATGTCGAAAATCAACTTTTCAGTGCAGGAAATGGAATTGCGGTTATAAATCTTGTTGAAAAATATAAACACATAATAAACTGCAAAATTACAAACGCAGTTTTCAACAAGCATGGGATAGTTTGACGGTGGATTTCGTGCAGCCAGCCTATGTAAAACGAAGTCGGCAGCAGCTTCAAAATAAAATTAAAAATATGAAAAAGGAGTCGCAAAAAAAAAAGCTCCGACAAAATAGAAATATTCAAAACTGGCAGGTAGTATTACTGTGTACATCATGTTAGATGAGGAACGGCACAGCTGCTATGGGTGCACTAATCAGACCATTGCCATGCAGATTCGATTGCGATTACGAATATGAGACTTTCGCTGCCATGCTTTGAGAACTCAGAGATTAGGTGTAAATGGTTTTTTTATTTTTTTATTTAGTCTTTAATTTAGAATTTTCTGTTTATTCTAAATACACTTTTCGCTTTTTGCATACCCAGTTTGTGGAAGTTTTATTATATAAAGAACTCTTTAATACAAAATCAAAATGATCTGATATGATGTTAGTAAAGAATCAATAATAAGTAAATGTTGATCAACTTGCCATAACAGTCACAACGAGAACCTTTCCCAGCTGACAAATTGAATAAATAACCAATTAAAATTAATAAAAATAAATACTTCTAACAAAAATCGAATGACTATTATTTTCAACTTTGACATTATGAATTATTTGTTATTACATTGGGCTCTACATTTTAAATGTTCTGATATGCTGCCTGAAAAAGTGGCTATCAATAATTTGGGGGCTAAGATTCTTATTATTAATAGAATTGGGGCATGGTACAAATAAAAGAATTGGTAATACTATTGGGGAAATGTTGTTAAATGTTATATGCAAAAAGAGAATTCAAAACTCTTATTATTTTAAAATTTCAATTTATATTTTTGATTGTATACAAGTATGTATATCTAATCTATTTTTTTATTTAAAATTCCGAAGTAACCTTGGCAAGTTAAAATAAGTGTTTATTATGTATATAATCTATTAATTTAAATAATTTCTAACGTCTAGCAATTATTCTCAATTTATATGATTTCTATAAAATCTTAGAATGAAAAATCAGTTTTTTTTGTGAGGGAATAAATTTGTTAATTGAATCTTAGGCCCCATTAAGTCACATTTATCTAAAACAAGAACATGTTACTGAATCTTTTCAATTCCATCTAACAAAAATAATTACTGCCAGGTATTAATCTGATTTTATTTAAAATACAAACACATTACTCTCTACACACATTTATCAATATTTTACAATATAGAACAGAAAACAGAATTTTACATATACAAAATATTTTGCGAATTTTTCCAGAAGAGTTTTAGCTCCAACCGAGCAGCGTAGTTGGTAAAAAAGTAACCTGCTTATGTCTGGTGATGTTGTATAAGAGGCCTGTGAATTCAATTCCACACAATATATAGCAAGCACCATCATGTAAATATGTACCTCAGTTGTTGTCTGTGGCAAAATATACTTAACTCATAACTTTTAATTTTGTTAAATAAAACTCCAACACATAAGGAAGGAAAAGGTACATATGCTATGAATGAATGACTTCCATATAAATATATTTATTAGTTGTAGTACTTATAGTAAATACATGTTTTCAGGGTACGGTGAATCTATAAATTTTCTTAGTGGATGAAAATATTTTTACTTCTATAGTGACACCCAATCCCTTGATGTAGTACCAATATATATCATAGCAAATAGCACATCACCTTTTTAGTACACAATGGAAAGCCATTATTAAATTTACTTTTTTGGAATATGGAAGTAACAAAATAACATACACTAGCATTCAATATATATAAATAGACAGCTTATTTTAAATGTACATAATTTGAATTAAACATTTTTGAGTAAAGTACTTATGTATCAAATGAATTGTAAACATTAATCATACTCTAGCATAAAGCAACATATTATTTTACAGGAAGTAGAGAGGCACTGAAATTGTGGTATAAATTTTGATTCTTTGTTGATTTTTCTGTTTTAAACTAAGACAGACTTAATCAATATTTGTATTTTGTTTGTAGGAAACTGTGGCAATGGAGCAAGTTCCAGAAATTCCACAGAAAACCAGCTTACAAAAGCACCAAAAATCAGAAAAACAAAACGCAAGCCAAATGCTTCTGTTAAAACAGCAGAAGCAGCAGCCAATGCAAGAAAGTTAATATGCAAAGGATTATGAACAAATTGCTGAATTTAGGGAAGAAGAGCATAGAGCTACCATGACATATAAAAAAGAACACTTTTAAGATGTGAAGGAGTTTAAAAAGGCGAAATTGAACATTGCCAATCTCTTAAATAAAAAATCAAATTAGATTTAGAAAAAAGAAAATTGATGTAAATTTTTTTTTGTAAATAAACCTAATAAATGAACATAAATGCTGTATCTGTAATTTAATTCAATTACTTGGAGATTCTTTGAACAAAGGCTCCCTGAAGAGTATGTATTTATTTAAAAAATGTTTTCACTAACAAAATTATTTACAAACATTTCCTCATACTCTAAATAAATCAATTAAAAATTTTGCAACAATTGCATTCCTCTTGGCTATTATTCCACCATGTTTCTTGGCTATGGTTTATCATAGTATCATCTTGCTGCAGTGGAAGGAAATCCTCATAATCACACCCTAAACTACAAGGAGCAAGGTTGTGTAGCTACAGCTGTCACCCAGCCAATAACTGTTTGTGCGGTCTCAGCGAACATCGAAATGGTGTGTCAATGCAAGAAAATCTTTTTTTCAAACACCATATTATCTCTCTATACGACATTTCTTGCTTTCAGTAGGCTGCATTATACCTATAAATGCATATAGATTTACATAAATAACACTTCTTAAAACAAGAATTTTGACTAAAGTACCAAAAATACTTCTTTAAAAAAATAATTTTTTGAATTCTACCACCTTATTGGGACACATAAATGCATTTTGGCCCATGAGTTGAGCATTTCCCTCTATACATTTTAATGTGTATTTTATTATATTTTCTATCTTCGTATCTGGAGATTGTGAAAATTATTTTTAAAGATTTTAGTTAGATGTATAATCATATTACATACAAAAAATGATTTCTCTGACATAAAATAAGACAAAAAGTCTGATCTGAAGTAATGCGCCAAAGATATGAAGCTAAACTTGATAACACAAACAGTAAGAACTACATACAACTATCTTTCTTGTTACATAAACATTACAGTATTTCGATGCAATAAGGATAGCCATTTGTACACTACATCAGAGGAACTGATGTGACGAAACACGAAAACAAACGCAACACCCATGGTGAATTTTCCAAATCCTGTATGACAATTAATCAGAAACTAATCTACCAGTATAAGTTTATCATAATGACTTATGATAACTGGAGTAAAATCTATCAACAAATTTTTGTGCCATTGTTATTATTAAATTAAAAATATTTTTATTGCATACTAACATGAAACCATTTAGCGGTGATAAATGTACAAGCCAACAACGCTCTCCACCCGCCAAATGCAAGCATTACCCCTCTGTCATACTTTTTTTTTCCCTTCTATTAATAATGGTAACAAATTTAATGATCAAATAACTCAAAATATGCATCAAATTTAGAAGCGAGATTATTTTACTGGTAATTCAAAATATTTGACGAGTTTCATTTTTAAAAACAATGAATTCATTTAAAATATAAATTTAGCAAGATTAATACACATTCTTAATAGTTTTCGGGCTGAAGCCCAGTTTTGCTTATGCAGTAATAAAAGCCCAATTAACACGTTACAAAACTCATTACTCTAACATAATTGTTCAACGATAACGGCTGGAGCAAGGTATAAATTTCTTGGACCTTCTTATGAATGCTACGGGGCCACTCTTATTGCATGTATGACTTTCTACTGAGTAATATTCTCTGTGCTTATATATTTTATGTCTTTCCATGTGTATGCAATGCAAATTTTTTCTACATGCTCTCTTCCAAGTAATATGAGGAAGTGGGAAATGCCAACAATTAAGAGTTTGCATATTTAATCTTTTTACGAATATATTTGCTATGAATTAATATTTTTTTTGTTTTCAAGTGATTCAGATAAAAACTAATATATATATATTTATTTACAAAAAAACTTTTGCATTAAATGTACATAGACATTTTTTGTCCGCGAAACAAATTATAAATTAGCGAACATGAATAAAACTCAGCTGCATTCTCTCATCTTCCAGTTTGTGGCAAATGGAGATGTGCGGTCGTAATTTCTGCAAGAGCCTTGCAACATCGGTAATCGCTCTCTGCTGCATTGGATGGCTGACTTATGCTGTGTAAGTCACCAACATTAATTGGTACCGGGCACAAAACGAACAGCCGCCAGAACTCCTCAGCTGCAGTCAAAGCATGATTTCGGCCAGTAGCAGAATCTAACTTTGTGCACCCAGTAATTTTAAGTGTCTCGATGGTGCCTTTATAAAATCTGTATCGACGACGAAATCATCTTCATCCATTTCTCTAAATCGTTGTTCCTATGTTCAGGAATGAAAACCCCGGCACAACTTCTTTCAATACTTTCTAATGCTTCTAAATCCTCAAACGAAAGAGTCGAAGCGGTGTCCATCTTTGTTTACAAACAGGTCGCCTGATCGAAAACCGCGAGTTACCCACTCCGAAATCGGCGGGTAGAGATCGGCGGAGTTAACTTTGGATGAATAATCCCGTGGATTTGGCGCGATCGGCGGTGTAAGGAATAACGATGTTTTACATGTGCGTGGTACCTCCGATTCGAGATAGCGAGTTTAACTCGCGATTGAGAGACACCGTTAAGGTATTAAGAGGCTATGAGAAAAGGGGCACTATTATAGCAATCGTTAAAATTTTTTAATGGCATTTCTATCGATAGGGTTGAAAATTCTTGGATTTCCTGGAAGGGTGTTAATAAAATTTCCTGGAATTTGTACTCCAGTTAGGAAAAGAGTAGGACTAAGAACCTTTGAATGAGATAAAGTTATCAAGCTCACCTCAAAGAGGACAGGTTGTGATCACTGAGTGTTCTGGAATGGATGAACAATCTGTAACGGTCATACCTTTGCGGATGGCGATATTAGTGTGGTGCTCCTACAGTTCGGTGATTGGAAGCAGGTAAGGTTCAGGTGGTGCAATGAGAGAGAGTATCTGTGCTGTCACCAGAATCTCCTAATGATATGTCAGGGGTGATTTGTTGCATGAGAGGGCTCCATGACGTGTGCTTGCCATTCAAATCTCCGGCGACGAGAAGGTGACCTTGGTTCCGGAAAATTTGATGCAGATCTTGTACTGTTATGGGTTTCCTTGGGGATGGTAGGCACAAACTATTGGGAACAGGTAAGTCATTTTGCCTGTTGAGTTTAATGGCTGTGGTTTCAAAACTATTGTTGTTGATGATAATCTGGTAGTGTGGGATGCTCCTTTAAATCTGCCAAATTAGCCATACCGCCTCCTCTGTATTATGATCTGTCCTGTAGATGTTGTAATCAGGGAAAGGTGAAGTTGTGGCAGGGTTGTAAATTATATCTTGAAGGTTGACTATGTCAGGGTTCAGTAATAAAACTCCTATTCCCTTCTCTAGATCTTGTTAAAATTACAGCATTTCAGGAGATTACCGTCAGATGGAACCTGTTTCTATTGCAGGTATTAAATTTAATTTTGTCTCCCTTGGTTGCTTGATGGTCTGGAGGCGTCCGTATTATTTTGTAGGATGGTACATGTGCTATTTTGATGAATTCTTCAAGGAGATCGAAGGTCTCTCTGACTGCAGAGTTTGGTTGTTCAAAAATGTCAATGGCAGGTTCGGTGCTGGAGGTGTTGGTAGTTGAGGGGTGTGGCTTGGGAGAAGACTTTTTGGAGGTGGGGTTTGGCTGTTGGCGTGCTGCAGCATTATTAGCTCCGCTGTTCCCAAAAAGTTGACTTTAGGTGGTGCGGGAGTGTTATTTCATGCCCTGGGTGGAGTTTGGTTGCTGTTTTGGAAGTAGAATATTCTTTTTTCACCTTGTTTTTGAGGTTTCTGGGGCAGCCCAAAGAGGCTAGCAGGATATTCACCCGAAAGACAGGACTTTGGGTTTTGGTCCAACGGAGAAGCCTTTGACACAATCTTTGCAAGGTGGTCCCCACACGCCAATACATCTGGGGGGCACGTGTGCAGAATTTGCTTAGTGGAAAAAGCTCTGGCACCGGAAAAATTGGGGGAGGGCCATACACGCTCTGTTCTGCTCAATCTTATCCAAGAGTGATAGCGAATAGGGGCATTTCTTTTTCGGTCCTTTTACTGGTCATGATGTGGCATTCATTTTACGGGCATTCAATTATTTCCATAGGGAGCATATCTATTTGGCAGTCCTCTTTCACCAGACGGAGTTTCTTTCTTCGGGAAGTATGTATATTGCGGGTCCAGGCTATAGTCGTCTACATATTTTCTGATGCGGTTGTTAAGCAAAAAGCGGTCTGGGGGTGAATGTGAAGTTTGTACCAATAAGTTTGAAATCAACTTGAGGTTTGTGAGGTCTTGAAGGTGTTTTGAAGTAATCCAGCCTTGTTCGATACGTTATCAATGGTTATTGGAGGGGCTTCTTCGGGGGTGAGGCTGCACCTGGAGTCCGTTGGCTGTGGAGGTGCCTGCTTGAGCAGAGAGGTCCGTAATGTCTTCGTCAGGGGAGCTGGGCAAATCGGTTTTGAGTGTGGCGGTGACGTCGTCAGTGCGTTGTTTCTTTGCTGCTTTCATCACCGACCATTTTGATGATTTCCTGCCTTTTTGTGCACTATGACTTGGAATGGGGCTTCAATAGGCTTGGGAAGAGATCCCCAAGCATCGATTTGTGCTTCGAAGTTTTAATTGTTAGGCAATTTCTTGCTTTCCTCAGGTGCGTGAATTTGAACCGATGGCGCATCGAGGATGTTACCCAAGTTCGAAGAGGCAGCAGATTGCTCTTCAATGAGGTTGAATGGGAATTTTGGAGCTTCGAATCGAAGGTTCCCTCCAGTCTCATTGATGACAGCAGAACATTCCTAAGGAGTTCTGCAGGGGTCCAGGTGTGGTTAACAAGAGAGTTCACTTTCGAGGTCCCAAATGTTTATGGAATTCCAAGTAGCAGCGGTGTAAGAATCTTGATTGGCATCCGAGGTATCCATGTTTGTTTAGAAGGTCCTATTTCGGTCCAGGTCGTCAGGGTAGTCAGATTGGGAAGGATGAATCGGGTGAAAGCAGTACCAAAGAGATTACTGGAGTTGATATCAGCAGAGTAAAAATTTTCTTAACGCTCTTTTCAGAAAAAGCAAGTAATTACTCAAATAGAGAATATAAGGCAGGTTTATAAAAGGGTGCAGCAGGAACTGTCAATTAAGAAGCGCGGGAAAATTATCATAAAACAGAAGTCAGATTGGGAAAGTGAGAGGAGCGTTCCTGTGGCCGAGCCAAGAGCTCGGCTAAGAGGATATAAGTGGATTTTACGAGAAGTGGATAACCAATCAGGTGATTCTGCGCGATTCAGCGGAGTTGAATCTGCCAGGGAAAAAAGAGGTGGAAAAGGCTTGAATTTTAGAATAAAGGAAATATTAATTAAAGTACTGTTGACCAGGACATCTCTTGGTCTTCCAACAAGAAAATGAGAGATATAACGTAGGAATATCTTGTGAATAGATGGGTTGTCATGCCCATCTATTTTATTAAAAAGTTGGAAGCTAGTTTGCGAATCGTTTGTGTCTTATAGTTGGGATTTTGCATGCTTATACGAGGGTCAGCATTTCTCATACCTGTCATCGAGAATCTGTCTTAGAATAATACTTTGAGAGCTTTCAAGAAGGTTAATATTGAAATGCTTGCTGCATGGCCCCAGACTGGTGAAGCATAAGTGGGGAGAGGTTTTAAGGGCAAGAGTGGCAGATAAACGGTTTATTACGTCTATTTAATTTAGACTTACGGCAGATAAGGCTCCTTCACCTAAGCGAGATTCCCGGTCTGGCGATCTTTCCAATTCACAGCGATTCTGAATAGACAGAGATTTGCCTTCACACCGCCACAGGACAATCATTCTTCATCGTTTCTTTTGTTTGTGTTTACGTTGGTTATTTCGTTTGTTCATATGTGGGCGGTTTTATTTATTTTTTATATTTTCGACCATCGGTGTATTGCTGCGGCAAACTGCAGTATGTATTGTAATATTTTGCAACACATTACTTTTACAAATAATATATCAGTGTTTTTAATGTTCTAATGTTAATCAGACATATTCTACAGCTTTTGTAGCATAGCAACTAGTTTTTGATTATGTATTTAAAAATGGTTTTCTAATACATTAATGAATTAAAAATTTTACATACCATTTTATATTTTGTGGGTTTTATGCTTAACAAATTTGAGATGTATGTAGTAATAAATGGAATCTTTTTAAAAAATTAAAATTATCGACAATATTGGTGTTTTATTTTATTTTAGCATTATTATAAATATTTAGTGTATTTTTTCTATCAAAATTAAATGAAGATTCTTATCAAATTGATGTCTGAAGCTATTTCAAACATCCTTCAAGAATTCTCCTGCCCCTCAAAAAACACATTTTTGCTTTAAAAGTATTATTAGTAAAAAGAATAAATTAAAAATAAAAAAACTTTTTAAAACAAGCTTTTGTTAAAATGCTCTAAAAACAATAAAATAAACTTTTTCTTTTTTAAAATTTTTTGCTATCAACTTATAAAATCGTTACACAATTTATGATATTAAAGCTTGTCACATGAGATTTTACTTGCCAATGTAGATAAACAAGCAAATTAAATAACTTGATCTGATTGATTTTAGTTTTAAAATTTTTCAAATTAAGTAAATACAGTACTTAAATCGCGACAAGTTTTATATGATAAACTGTGTAACGATTTTATAAGTTGATAGCAAAAAAATTTTTAAAAGAAAAATTTATTTAAATTCTTTTTAGAGCATTTAAATAAAAGCTTGTTTTTAAAAAGTTTTTTTTTTATTTTTAATTTATTTCTTTTTTAAGCAGGGAACTTTTCGCACTGGTTTCAGTTAGCGATATATATCCTGGTTTGTTTACAATTAATGCACGTGGGGTTTTTCGATTTTTTTTTTTTTTTGATTAAGCAATCATTTGTCCTGTGCGGTTCTCCGCACTTTAAACATCTAGTGTGCATATGACAGTTTTCAGGCGAATGGTTAAACAGGTTACAATTGCTTAACTCTGTGAAACACTTGGATGTTTGTTAAAGGTATCTATCTTTGCACAGCTAGATAGCAACGCTTTAGTATAAAAATATCTGGGGAATCGGGTTATTTTTTGAACTCCACCATAAGCGTATGAGGCTGAGGTTTTTGTTTGAGCGTTGGTGAGCTGTGCCACCTTTTCTGCATAGGTATGAGCGGTTAGATCTTCTTTGTATTTCTCGAATTCTGTGGAGATCAGGGGAGTCCTCCTCTGGGGGCAGGAGTTTGGTGGTTGGATCACATAAAACTCCTCACGCTTTCGTCAAGGTAGGCAGTCACGGTGCGATGCCGTCGCTATTGACGTTTGTAGTACTCCCAGCCAGCTTTACGATGCAATTCGGGAAGTCCTTATTCAGATATTTACATACTATGGCTTTATTATTTTCTTTTTGTGCCTAAAGCATGAGTTGGGAGGCTTTAAAGGGAACCAACTCGAGAACCACTGCTTGTTCTGTGATCACGAGCATTATTTTTTAATTTCCACTCCAGCGAGGTTGCTAAATTTATTCTCTAGGTAACGGAACACGGCTAAGGTCCAGCGGTGGAAACTGTTGATTTTTATTTACTGTGGCATATTTCTTACAGGGGAGGCGAAGAAGCCGTCGTTAGGATGGATGTTGGTTTAATTAATCTCTTATTTTTCCTGGCTCGCTTTCCTGCAGCGTGTTTCTTTACATTATTTTTTCGAAGGTCATTTTAGAGTGCAAGAATTAGTTACATTATCGGGGCAATCAGTACAGCGTGACTGATCCACTGATCTTTGTCCAGAAATAAGGACTCTTCCATGGTTTACTGCTGTCTTAACCCCCGCCCCTGAAAGAGAAAATAGTAGATTTACGATTTTGAACCTCCCCAGTTCTTATAGTTTCTCCCTTCGTTAAAGACAAAAAAGAGAAAAAAATTTATTGCCCATCATGGAAATCTTTAGACAAATATTTTTCGCCGAAATTTCGGAATAACCAACGCCATCTAGATGTCATGCTTAAGGTGTTAATTCATCCTCGTAAAGAGCCTTAGCAAACGACTTTTTGAACTATTTTTTACATACAATTGATTTCAAAACCTTTGAAAATTAATGGCTGAAAAAATTTCATTTCTAATAAGATAATATGAATGATGATGAAGTAATTCGAATTATAAAAATGGTATTCTAGATTAAATTATTATAGGGGAATTTTATGTATTCTCATTAAAAAGGAATTTTTTTTTTTACCTAACAAAATAATTTAATTAATTTTATAGAAAATTTCTCAAACTAAAAAAAGTAAACATGACCTTAAATTTAAATTTTTTTAAAAACATTGAAAAAGGAATTTTCTGTTACAAATGTTATAAAGCTTAGGGGGGACTATAGTGCATCTATTTGGTAATAAATTTTTTACCGAAATTTTTGGGGAGAACTTCTGTCATTAACCGGGAAACGAAAATAAGGACTTTTGGGATACTCAACCTGGGCCCTCGTGCTGCATGGGCCCCGCTGGCCTTTCCCAGTGCGTCTTGGCTCATTGCATTAAGAAATTAATTATTGGGTACAAGTTTTAAAATTTAGCGTTTAAAACAATCAAGCACTCAATACACTCTTTTTAAAATAAATAAATAAATAAAAAAAAAAACGACGCACAAAGGGGTTCCCCATTTTAATGAAATTTCGTATGGAAACTTTTTGTCCAAACATGTAATATTAAAATTTGGGCCCAATGAATGAATAGCGGTAGCTACAAAATCGGAATTGCGCCCCCGCAAATGTTTTAAAAAATAATATATCTGAGGGTGGGGGTAACCAAAGGCCACAGCAGATCCGGAGGACAGATTGATTGTCGATCAGCTGTCCGCACATGATTCATCGTTATCAACCATCAAACTGCGACCCGCAAAGGGGTTCCCATTATGACCATTCACAGACGGCGATGGGGCGAATTTCTCTACCACTGCTACGCTAACGTCCACTCACCCCGCACACTGTCAGGCAATTCGTGGGCGGCCCCAATCAGGTTGAATCATACTGACTAAGGGCGTATAGTGTTGCGAAGAAACCCGCTTCCAACTGTGTCCGACGATCATCGAAGAAGAGTCTGGGGAAACCCCGGGCAGCGTGCCGATCCTCTTTCCTATTTCATACCCACATGCCTCAACCAGGAGCTATAATCTGGGGTGTCATTTCTTTTGACAGACGAACTCTTTGATCGTCATTAGAGGCCCACTTACAGCATAGCGGTACGTTGACGTCATCCTGAGAACTGTTTGCTTCTTCCTTTTTCAACCGACCCTTTTTTTTTCAGCAAGATAATGCCAAAACAAACGGGACGTATTGCTGTGAACTTTTTAAACTTGTCAAATATTTCCGGTCAGCCAGATCGTCAGATCTCTCTCAATCGAGCATTCGGGGTGGATTGGAAAACAGATCTTCAAAAAAATGTTTATAACCGGCTTACAATTGGAGCAAATTTTGCAAGAAATACCCCCAAGAGATCCATCAGGGTTCTTTTTCCCATTTTACGTCTGAGGCAGCTTCATTAGGTAGAGATGGGTTAACACCTTGTTAAGCTCGTTCTTTTTATCTATGTAACTTTGTTTAAAACAGTCAATTTTTAAAATTTTTAAACATTATCTATTCTTCAAAATTTTTCCCCACCAATTTTTTTGTTAATAGCGGAGACTCGTTCTTTCTGCGTCATCTTTTTTTTAGAGTGTATATCAATCTGTTTTTAAAAGTAGAAGCAAGCAAGAAGCTTTCATGAGAAAGGAAAAAGAAAAATTTTCCATAACTCGTAAAAAAAATTCGTAAATATAAATATTTGTGTGTTAGA
>BMAV01020328.1:0-36183 GCA_019973955.1 Trichonephila inaurata madagascariensis | reverse complement strand
AATGATAAAAACTCAGTGGGTAAAAAATAAAAGACGACGATTGATGGGGTTTTTAAATATACTTAAATTTGTCTTTTTCCCTTTTTTCTTTTTTTAGTTACCAAAGCCTTTTTTTTTTTAGAACAAAATGGAATAATTGAAAGTACAAAAAGTCTAAGTATTGTTGAAATAAATGATGACAATGATGCAAACAATTAATCAAAATTAAACAATAAATGTAATAATTAATGGTAAAAATCAAGTACATTGAAATTTAAGTAAATACAAATACTATCAATAAATTATAATATGATTGTATATTAATTGTTATTTCAATTGTATTTATATTTTGTCATGATCTTGTACAGCCCGTAATATATTTGGATACTAAAAAACCATATAAAACTTGCATATAATTGTTGCTCGGAGTGTCAATAGATGTGAAAACCAGATTGATATTGATAATTTTAATTGAAACATTATGAAATTTAAAATTTTAATACTAAAAGTTCTAAGTTTTCACTTCTATCGGCAGTCCCTATAACTGCCTTTTTTGTGTGTGTGTGTGTGTGATTTTAAGATGATTTTGTTGGGCTGCACGAATCCTACGTGTATCTAGTTTTTTGAAGCCTGACAATTTGGTTCAATATCACAATGTCTTAAAATCATTATTTTTTCTACGTGACTCATATTGAACTGTGCAATAGCCATATTTATCCCTAATTTTAGAGTTTTTAATTCCACAAATGGTGATCTTGGAATCACTGACCATAGGGTGTTATTAACTGACTCAGTTGCGTTCTGGGTGCTTCCATGTAAACATTTTCTTAATAACATAGGATCACCTAGATCTCTAAAAATTGACTTCATCTAATTCATTATGGTTTATTGCACGTGTGTATGTGCTTATGATCCTAGTGCCTTTCATTATATTCAGCTTCTGTCTTTTGAAACTTGCACCAGGCATGTATAATCGCAGGACACAGTCCATGTTGAGGGCTCTCTTTGGAAGTCAGAAGATGAATGTTAACAGCCCAAACAGCAGTTTTCATACTGTGTAGAGCATTGATATTATTTCTAATAGCCATACTATATTTTGAATTTTTAAAATTAAAATATCGGTAGGTCGGTTACGACCACTTAAGCTTTTTCCATCATCTAACTTTTTTTTCTGTTTCGCTTTTGATCCAAAAGACGTGTACCCATACACTTTTGGGGGGTAAGCGCAATACACTCTAATTTTTCCACTAGAACATCATATGGATTCGCGCTCAACAGAAACCTATAGAAGGGGAAACACAGGTGTTCCTAGGAGAACTCATTGGATGCCCGTCGAGAATAAATAAAAATATTTCTAATTATCATATTTCCTCATATCATGTATCATTTTAGACAGAAATATAATACAGACAGAATACAGAAATAGAAATATAATACAGAAAATATAAAAAAAGTGAAAATCGATAATTTTTTGAAAATTCGAGTGCCGGACCCCTTTAAATTAATCAATATCACGCTACCGTTATTTATCTCAAACGTCACAATGGGTAGCGTAAGAGTTAAGAAATTAAATAATTGATTTACTTACGTCCACAACTATTAATTAATTACATTTAAATAGAAGTTATTTGTGATGAAGGAGGCAACACAACCCTTCTTATTGGTGTTACAAAGAGGACTCCTTCTCCACTGTCTTGGGGTGGGGGCGGTTCCTCTCTTTCCCCTCAAATTACACTCTGGGTTCCGGCTCGTGGGTGGAGTGGTGTTTTTCTGACGGCCGATCGGTTGTCGGGGCGATGTTAGATAAAAAGACTCCGCAAAATCTTAGAGCACGTGTGGATAGGAATGGAGTAATTCTACATAAAGAAGCCGATTTTGCAGCTGCATGGCACGAAAACGTTACACTAGGTTTCAACAGCCATGAATTCGCGATCCTGAGCACTTCGCTGCCTCAGCCACACATCACGGAGTGCGACTTACCTGAGCAGGAGAACCTCGATTCAAACCTACTATAAATACTTAATGGATTAAGAGAGTTAGTGGCGACGGACATCGTTATTTTTAACAGGTCAAGTGACGAGGACGGCACTAGAGTTGGGCCTCCCTCTCGAAACTACGATACCACGACAATGGGAACACGTTGAGTCTCGACAGATTAAACGTGCATCAGCCCCTCTACAAGTCAGCCTCGAGTTCGTAACCATAACCTATAGGTCACCGCATCCACTTGATATTTAAAGAAATAACGATTTGAATACGCAAATGTGAAGCTGTACTGATTTGAACATCAAGGTTATATACTATTGCAACATTGAAATTCATAACCTCGTTCAATATCAGCAAATAAATTACTCGAAATATCTGAAAATGTTACCATCTCTCATCCACACACAGATGTTATTTTAATGCCGTATTTTTTTCATAGCTACTGGATGCCGAAGGATAATTGCTGAATATTTCGATTTCAGAGTGGAGTTCCTAATAGTAGAGGTGCAGTTTCATTAAAAAAACTATTACGCGCGACGGTAGCACGAAGGAGGAGAGAGGGTCTTCCTTTCGGGTGGAGGGGTCAGTTCAATTAATCTGGTGACCTTCAGCCTTCCCATTAGCCCACCTATATTGATTTTTGCACACCAGGCCTCTTTGAAGCATCTCGCATCTGATATTTCTGAACGGGGGGGGAGAGTCCTCATTGATAGAAGAATAGATATTCTCGGGGGCCACAAAGGGAGATGTAATCCTCTAAATGGAATGACTTTTTAGTTAATGAGGGAGGGAAAATCTCGTTTGTTGCTTTTTTGGAAGCTGTTGGTGTGTTTTAGGGTAATTATTATATTAAGTTATAGAGACCAACACACGAAGCTAAACTTTTTTTCTTCTAATCATTAATAAACCCTCTTATTTTCGTTGTTACAGTCCTGAAGGTTAGTAGGTCATGTTTAACATTACTTCCCCCATTAAACTTTTAAAAAAAATTGGAACTCATTTATATTTTCCAGAAAAGAAATTGGTTTCTTTCCCTCTTTCTTTCTTTTCAGTATTTATTTCCTAATACAGGGTGTTCCCAAATTCTTTTGACAAATCCATAGGGGTGATAGTAAAAAGTATGAGGACAACAACTTAACATCGAACATGGGAGCGCAATGAAAATTGTCGGTTAAATTTGTGATAGCCACCGGGAGGACGGGCAGGGATTCTTGGAGGTCACCTGTTGACCGTACCAGCTGCCCGAACTCCTGATTGGCACAAAATACCTTGTTTTCCTACAGCATGTCCTCGCGGAGTTCCTACAAGGAGTACTGGCCACTGGGCACCAGAACGTGTTGTTTATGTAAGGTGGCGCATCAACACATTTTTTAGATTGCGGTGAGTAGCCACCTCCATGCAACATATCCCGAATGGCCACGGTAGCCTAGTCGCCGAGGTATCGGATCGTGGCTAGCATGTCACGAGTTCGAGCCCCGTACCACTAAAGACCCGCCGTGTAGGGCAGCGAAGCACGTTAAATCTGTCGAGAGCTCAAACATCCTCTCGTTGGTGTGGTAGTTAAGAGAGGGAAGTGCCAGCTCTGGTGTTGTTCTCGTCACTTGACATTGGTTCAAAATGACGAGGTCCGTCGCCAAAAGCCCTCGTGTAGCTGAACAGTGCAACGTTAATATTCACTAATTCGCGACATATCCCGAGAGGTGGATTGGACGCGGCGGACTTGTTGCTTAATCAGTTGACATCGCTAGCACACCGGATTTGTTCAAACGCGTCCGACAATCCTTCTTCCGTCGCTGTAGGCTGTACTATGACCATACGTCTTCAACTTCGAACAATTCCAGTCTTAATCAATTTTTGACGTCGAATGATGCATGCTTTACATCTAATAAATGTATTTCTTACCTCTCTTGCCCATTTTATTCCATTCAACATCCCTTCCTTAATAACCGTTTTTGCCAATTACTCCGACTAAACGTGGTTTACGTCCCCGTATTCTATAATGATTTGTCGCCCCCACATTTTCGGCAATAAAAAACTAAGTATTAAATAACTAATTAGCATTAACTAATAATATCAGTTATTAATAGCAATTACTTAACCAATTTTACGTAATATATACATAGGATTATAATCAATGAAAAAAAAAATAATAAAGGGCAATTGGTGGGGGGTCTGGACCCGAGGACCCCTCCCCTCTTGTGTGCACCACTGGGTACAAAATCTTTTGTAGAAGCTCATCATTATAAAAATGGTAACAATAATAAAATTGATAATGAATATAAATGATAGTCAAGAACTTAAGGGGAGAGAGCAAGTGTAACATTAACGTCGCATTATAATCAATATGAAGGCTGTTGACAACTAACCTCGTTATTTTACGCCTGTGTCATGTGACAAGGATGACACCTGAGCTGGCACCCCTTCGCCTAACACTTACACCACTCTGACGGGAGGACATTGAGCCTCGACAGATTTAACGTTCATCGGTGCCCTCTACAAGGCTGTTCTTCAGAGGCACCAGGTCTCGAACCCGCGACACTGCGGTCACGAGTTCGTGACCATAGCCACTAAGATACTGCGACCATAAAAAGTTCACTCAACTCTGCTAATAAAAACGATAATCCCCTTTTTTTTATTTTAAAGAAAAGGCGTCTTATATAATAGTGAGAGAAAAAACATTGTGCTACGGGTAAAATCAAACTTTGGCAATTTCGTATGTACATTTTGTAAATGGTTGTTGATCTTCACTATTGGCACAGTCTCTGTTGACAATATCTCTGGGAGGCTAGAAATTTCTAAAAGTAGTTGACCCGATTCGTTGAGGTGGAGAGTGAGTCACACTGTTCACAGCTACACGAGGGCTTTTGGCGGCAGACCTCGTCATTTTGAACCATGGTCAAGTGACTGATTAACAAACAAATGTTTACAATGAGAAAGGTAAATCAGATGCTTCAATAAAAAATTCATTTGCCATCCATCTTATCAGGTTTAATTCTAAATCTTCTCGGTTATTCTCACCATACTAGGGATAGAGCGATCTGAGATCGATTAATTGAAGAATCTCGATTTCTCGGGCCAAAAAAATCGATTTTTTAAATCAATATGTGGCACTGAATCGATTCAGTAAATCAATATTTCATCCTAGAAAATCGACATTCAATTTTTCTGTTTTGGTAAAAACAATAAAATTATTTACAATTAGTTGAATGTACTATCTTTAAAACCCGTAATATTACGGTGTTGACGGTTAAAGAGTTAGTTACTCAAAAACTCGTGAGATGCCTGTGTGCTTAGTTTCCTTCGTTTATCTTTAATAAATAAAAATGTTACATTTGTAATACTTGACTTTTTGTATTTGTTGATATTGCATCATTCGTTCATGCCTTGATTGACTGACTGTCGTAATGTACTGTGATTAGCGACGTAAATATTTATTCTATGTAGTGTTTGTTACGGAATAATAACTAATTGAGGTTAAGTAAATCGCTGCAAGTATCGTGGGATCCTCTGTTCATTGCGAGCGCCTTTTTTCGATTGCAGGCAACATCGCAAGTGATGAGCGGAACGACTTGGATCCCAGTAGACTTGACAGACTGTTGCTTTTAAAAAGCTAAGATATTAAGCATTGGGAACTATAAGCTATATTATCTATTTTCTAAACTTTTTAATGTAACAAATACATTTAGAAAATAAATTTCTTCTATACCTGATCCTTTGATAGGGTACTAAAAATAATTGTAATCGTCGAATTCCCTGATTTTACTGATAAAAGATCGTTTATTATAGTATCTTTCTTGTTTCTTATAAAATGGATTTATAATTACATTGTAAAAGCAGACTTGAAAAAATAATCGATTTTTTAGGGATCGATCTTTTAGACCCCAATTTTTTTGTAAATTGATTCATCAGGTTACGATTCGAATCGATTTAAATATATTGATCTTTTTCGGAAATAATCGCCATCCCTACACCATACTCCATAATTCGGGATAAATAACAGATATACCTTTTTAAAGCCAAAATTACTGACATCCGTTTCTAAACTTTACTTTAAGATCTCCGTTACCGCCTATTCCGATCAGTCTTTTGTAATATGATATTTTTTTTTTCAGTGTGACCATATGAATTAATTGCCTACGTAGTTAAAACACATTGTAAAACTTAGTTTCAAAACCTGAATAATGGGCATTTAAATGTTGAACGCAGATTAAAACGTCATTTTCCTGGCAGATTATCTGTGGCCAATAGAGAAACTGGGAAAATTCACGACGTTCAATATTATACTCACTTAGCTTAACTCTAGTAAGAAACTCTGGGTGAATGAGTGAATATTAACGTCGCATTGTTCAGCTACAGGAGGGCTTTTGCGACGGACCTCTTCATTTTGAACGATGGTCAAGTGACATGAACGACACCTGAGCTGGCACCCCTCTCCTAACTACCACACCAACGAGAGGACGTTTGAGCTCTCGACAGATTTAACGTGCATCGCTGCCCTACACGGCGGGTCTTTAGTGGTACTGAGTTCGAACTCGCGACAAGGCCAGTCACTATCCGATACCTTGACCACTCGACTACCGTGACCACGTAAGAAACTCTGAAATGATGATCCTTGTTTTAATAAAATTTATGCCGCCCATCCGGTATAGTGGTTAGTGACACTGACTGCGGTGCCTTAGGGGCTGGCTTCGAATCCCGGGTAAGGCATGGATGTTTGTGTTGTAATCCTTTCCTTCTGTGTGATGTGTGTTTCACGCTTACTTCTATGTAAGCTCCCGTGGGATACTTTGTGGTGCACGGGGTTATAAATGTTATCAATAATATAAATAAATAAATTTTATGCTGTCCCTTTGTAACTGCAAATGAACCTCATTAAATTTTTAAAACAAATCTGTTACAAGTAAAATCTAGTTTCATTTGATTAAATTTGCTTTTAAAATTAATGTCACGATGTAGTTTAATGAGAGCAGCTAACGTACCCCCCCCTTTACACCTCATAGACTCCCAAATTATTTTATCGCTGACGTGGACCCCCTGCACGTCATCATAGACCCCTGGTGGTCGATACAGACCATTTTGAAAATCACTGTTCTAAGCTAACCATGAGTTACAACACCTTAGGAAGGTCTTTATCTAAGTCCAAAGGAGATGCACTGTTGTGCATCAAATCATTGCAGAGCATTTTTTGCATCAGGAACAAGAATCTCTGCTACTAGAGTGTGAAGAACGTCTGCACAATGCAGACGATCAGTTTGTATATCTAAGTATCTGTAGTAGTGTTTGTATCTGTTAATATAAGAGGAAAGCGAACGCGTTTCTTGGGTTTAGACCAGGGGTACTCAACCTTCTTTTTTTTTGGACGGGCCACATACATATGGCAACTATTTCACCCGCCGGCTGGGTGGTGTGGTTGGTTTGTAGCTGGCCTTCTACACCCAATGTTGCGGGTACGACCCCGGCCCAAGTCGGTGAATTTTCAAGATACAGAAAATCGACAGCGGATATGTCATATGATCATACAGCATGTAAACGATCCCTAGAGTGTCTGTTTGGCTTGGATTCTCTCGGCAAAATTAAATCCTGGTACAGGTTTGCATCTTCAGAGCTCAAGTGTCTCCCTCTAGGGAGGAAACTGGGCGTCAAAATTACCTGCGGTGATTGGTATCCGCCTATAAAGCACCGCACTAAAAAGTGATACCAGCTTCCGGGGGGTGTACCAGGTCTGCAATAGTTAATGACCAATTCGCAGCCCATTAAAAGGGAAAAAAAAACTATTTCACGGGGAACACAACATAAGGATTAATTGGAGGGAGGGGGACGCAATAAGATCAAGGACATTTAAAATGAGGAAAATTGATCAAAATATTAAAACTCATAATTTTGGATTTTAATATATTAATCTATCAAACTCGACCAAAAAATTTATGTGATTTTTACCCATCTATGAGGTAACTTCGATTTTTTTTTCATTAATGATCCCAATCCCCTTATTTGCATTCTACTGTCATAAAAACACAGCTGCCGTGTACTTTATTTTCTTTTTTCTTTTGATAAAGTCTCACTTATTTTTATTTCAGATATTAATTTATAAAATGAAGGATGGTAGCAAAGAGTTTTTACTGAATTCCAGACTTAAATCACTATTATTTGTTTAATATTAGTTCAAAATTGCTAGTGCAATTTTATTATTTCAAATATATTCAAATATTTATTGATTTTACTAAAAAAAATATCTGAATAAATAACAGAATTTATCAAATAGTAAATCATATCCATTTAAGAAACACTAACAATACTGTTGTTACTAATACCAGATCAAGGTCCACGAAATTCATCATGGCAAAGGGCTAAGTGATGTATGTCGTTAGCCGTAGCTTTGAGCACCATACAGGTGACAGAATGATTTAGCTCGATTTCACCCCAATTTTGAGGGAGAACACCCTGGGGGTGGTCAGGGCCTCCCACCTCTCTTCCCCTTCCACCAACCCTACGAGAGGACTTGCGGGTCGACGGCTATTTAAAGTAGCCTCATGCTGCGAAGGCACTATACATTTACAAACATCTATGTCTTCTCCGGGATTCAGACCCAGTCCCTACGGCACAGCAGTCAGCGTCGCTAACCACTATACCGGATGGGCGACACACTAACAATTTATGTATCAATTCATATGTTATCCTTAACATTTTCATATGTTTATCAATATCTATAGTGTAATAAATTTTATGGGATACTTTTGTTACCTCTGCATTTTTAAAAATTACAACCGACAACATATTTTATTGCTGTTGCAAAGATTTCTTTTAAGAAAGCCAATTGATCTCATCTTGAAAGGGATCCTCACGAAAAAGATTCATTGAAAGATTTGTGCTTAGTGACGAGCAAAATTATATATTTTTATATATAACACTTTCACGACAAATGAAACAGGTTGTTGATCCGTGTTTGTTTTTCTCTAGAAAATAGTCAAGATCCCAATTGTCTTGAAACAACATGCATTCTTTAGATATCTTTCGCTTGGAAGACATGAGGGTTAATTAAAAATTAGTTTCACCATAAAATGATCGCTCTCCACTGTTATTTGTTATCACTAACCGTTGAATTACAAAAAAGAGTTTTCTCGTAATTCGTACCAGCGCGACTTTGATAGCAAAATTTATATATTTGATTTTGTTTGCATTAAAAATTTAGTGTGGGAAATTTTAACAATCAATGTTCTTCAATAATTGAATATTAGTGCAACAGACCCTGACAGGGCCACTCGGTGGGCCACATGCGGACCACGGGCTGCAGATTGAGTACCACTGGACTAGACAAATCTGTCGAGCCTCAATGTTCTGGTCAGAAGATGTGACGTCGTCGTCACTTGACCGAGGTCAGTCACCAAAAGCCCTCGTGTAGCTGAACAGTGCGCCGTTAATATTCACTCACTTGTCGAGGACTGTGTTGAGTGAGTGAGAGTGAATATTAACGGCGCACTGTTCAGCTACACGAGGGCTTTTGGTGACTGACCTCGTCATGTTGAACCTCGGTCAAGTGACGTGGATGACACCTGAGCTGGCACCCCTCTCCTAACTACCACACCACACCAACGAGAGGACGTTTGAGCTCTCGACAGATTTAACGTGCATCGCTGCCCTCCACGGCGGGTCTTTAGTGGTACTGGGCTCGAAATCGTGACAAGGCCAGCCACGATCCGATACCTTGAACACTCGGCTATCGCAGCCACCGTGGTGGTCAAATATAAATATCCGAATATTTCTTAAGAATATCTGATATGATTAAGGTTTTTAATTTCGGAAGTGGCCGTGGCAGCTTAGTGGTCAAGGTAGAAGTCTCATGAACTCTAGTCTAGTACCGCTGAAGACCCGCCATACAGAAGGGGCAGACTGACCACCTGACCGGAACATCTGCTATACACCTCAGGGCCCAAGGTCGCATATACTGAGTTGGGCACAGTAGGCCTTGGCCCTCATGGGATGACGTGCCACTGAGTTAAGTTTATTAATTACATCACCATCACATTAATTACCAATTATGTTTGTGTTTAAGATAGTAAATAATAGATGAACAATGAATTAAAGAATAAATAATTTTATCTTAGGGTCACACACACACACGTGTCGACATCTGATCGGGTATTCTATTCACCCAAATTACCGAGCCATCTTAAGGATTTTCCGACAAACAGATTTGAAGCTCATTAATATGGAGCTAGAAAAACGGGGACTTTTAATAACTATCCCCACCAGTAGCGCACGCATGAATTTTTCAATGGGGGTCCAGGGTTGAAAGTCCACTATTCTCGTATCATGCTGCAATACACCACCCAGCCTATTCTTTTGATTATGTCGATTTTCGGGAACAAAAAACTGAAAAAAAAATTATTGAATGAATAATGAGCATTAATTAATAACAAATATTTAGTTTTTACGTAATATACATAGGATTATAATCAATCGAAAAAAAATCAAGGACTTTGGGGAGTGTCCGGACCCGAGGCCCCCCCTCCTTCTATGCACCACTGATCCCCACTCCTCTTTCGTAGTCATTGGGGCCGCGGTAGCCGAGTGGTATAGGTATCGGATCGTGGCTTGTCTTGTCACGAGTTCGAGCCCAGTACCACTAAAGACCCGTCGTGTAGGGCAGCGATGCACATTAAATCTATCGAGAGCTCAAACGTCCTCCCGTTGGTGTGGTTGTTAGGAGAGGGGGTGCCAGCTCAGGTATCGTCCACGTCACTTGACCATGGTTCAAAATTACGTGGTCCGTCGCCAAAAGCCCTCGTGTAGCTAAACAGTGCGACGTTAATATTCAATCAATCCGTAGTCATTGGGTAGCTGCGGCAGCCCAACGGCTATGATCACGAGCTCGCAGCCAGTATGTCATGATAGGGCAGCTTTTCCGCTCAGGTATGCTGGGCACGTCTTTCGGGCGCAAAAGATTTGGGGGTGCAAAAAAAAGAAAATTCCAGTGAACATACAATCGCCTATCGAGTCATGAGAGAAGCATTTATGCCCTTTAGAGAGTAAAATTGAAATGAGTTCTCCTATGGGAAAAGAGGCCACGGTAGCCTAGTGGTCAAGGTATCGAATCGTGGCTGGCGTGTCATGAGCTCGAGCCAGTACCACTAAAGACCCGTCGTGTAGGGGAGCGATGCACATTAAATCTATCGAGAGCTTCAAACGTCCTCCCGTTGGTGTGGTAGTTAGGAAAGGGTGCCAGCTCAGGTATCGTCCACGTCACTTGACCATAGTTCGAAATGACGGGGTCCGTCGCCAAAAGCCCTCGTGTTACTTAATATAGTGCGACGTTAATATTCACTTACCTTTGGGAAAAGAAAAGCTGAACAGTTTGATGTTGCTATACATTCAAAACGATATTACAATAGTATCATTAATGAATTTGCAATGATCAAATCTCGAAGAAAACTTTGTTGTGCAAGTGCAATGACAGCGGCTCAACAAAGAATACGGATGTCTAAAAGTAAAAGAGGATAAGTAACAACTTAATAAATAGCTCATACAATAATGTAATTGCAAACGATTTCATTTATTTATTGTACTAATGTACAAAAGAGTGGATGCATGGTCCGTGATGCCGCAAGATAAATGAACAAGAGTAGCCAAACATGCCACTCTCCTTGCCTTATGGCTGCTGGTTGCCTGTCCAGGGACGCGGCGGGTCTATAGGGGGTGGAGAATGCAGACTTTCCAAAGAGCAAAATCACAGAAAGGGAAAAAAGTTGTTTTTTTTTGTTGTTTCTTATGCCACCCGATCTCGACTGCGTCAGATCTAGGCGCACGAAATTCATCATGGCAAAGGGCTAGACGTACGCCTGTCGTTGACCGATGCCTTGAGCACCATACAGGTGACAGTACGATTTAGCTCGGTTCCACCCCAATTTAGAAGGAGAACACTCTGGGGGGTCAGGGGCTTCCCACCTTCTCCTCCCCTTCCTCCAACCTCACGAGAGGACTTGCGGCTCGACGGCTGCTTAGAGTACCCCCATGCCGCGAAGGCACTATACATTTCAAACATCCATGTCTACATCGGGATCCGAACCCAGGCCCTACGGCACACAGTAGTCAGCGTCGCTAACCACTATACCGGATGGGCGACTAGGGAAAAAAGTGAAAGAGTTCAGGGAAAATCTCTCCCAAATCAAAACGGCAAAGTAAAAACTGAAGGAGGATTGGTGTGGGGTGCGTAACAATTTGAAGTGCCTGAGGCGTCGGGAAGGCTAAAAACGGTCCTGTGTCATGAGTTCGAGCCTAGTATTACTAGACTCGCCGTGTAGAGGAGACCATTGCACCTTAAATCTGTCGAGGCTCAAAATCCTTCCTTAGTGGCAGTTAGAAGTGGGTGTTGCCAGCTCAAGTGACGAGGATGGCACTTGACCGAGGTTAAAAATAACGATGTCCGTTGCTAATAGTTCTCGGATTATTTTTTAGCGGGACATTTATTTTACTCTATTGGACTCTGGAAACATTAACACACTCAGAAACTTTCCAAAAGGCACGAGCCTCCTCTTTGCTTGAAATTCTTCCCCCCTCTCCCTTTATTTTTTTAGTATCTGACGTTTTTGGAAGTTCTTTTGTAAGCAGTTTTAGAATTATTTTCTACACAAATACAAATATTGTGGCCAACATATAGATTTGAACTTAAGGAAATACTTTGGACGGGAATAAATTGCAACCAGTGGCGCACACAAGGGGGGGTCCTGAGGGTCCGGACCCCTAAGCCTTTGATTTTTTTCCGATTGATTATATAATTATAAGTATATAGTACGTAAAATTTAATTAAGTATTTGTTATTAATGATTAATTTTATTAATTAATGCTAATTATTTATTCAATAATTAGTTTTTTACTGTGTTTTGTTCGCGAAAATCGTCAAGATCAAAAGAAGCATGATACAAGAATGGTGAACTTTCAACCCCGGACCCCTTGAAAAATTCATGTGTGCGCTACAGATTGCAAGTCACAGTTAAAATTCGTCACGAGGTTTTAAATATAATTTTATAAATATTCTTATAGATTTCTTATTAGATTAGATTCAAGACAGAATGATGACTAGCTGAAGCAAGTTTATCTCAAAGCAAAGCAAAAAAATTTTTCCGATTCTTTCTTGTCAATGACTGCAATAAAAGCGATAAGTTTCTACAAAAACGTTAAATAGATAACTTTGTAAAACTGAAAACGGATAAAAGAAAGCAAAGAAGAAAGAAAATACATGAGAAGTACAAACATTATCAGATAAGTTTCAGAAGTTGTTGTTCGTATTCTTTTTCACATCATACACCCCTGGGAAATATTTGAAAAGCAAAAACACGGTGGAAAAAAAAAAAAAATTAAATACTTAAAAATTGTAACTCCTTTCCGTTTTTGTTATCTTCAAGCTTCAATTCAAAAGAAGTTACATCCATTCACCCAATGTTTTTATTGTATAATCCAATTACGTGGTATGTAAAAAATGTGCTTGAAAAAATTTTAAATTAAAGAAATAATGCGAGTGTAGATTGACTGTTATACATTTTTTTAAAGAATTTTTTTCTTCAGGAAACAAAGCGTATACACACATTACCCAAAACAACTTCCGTGCTTGTAAGATTGGATGAATTTTTTACATTGTGGCGAGACCCCTCGTGATACAGTGTGGAAGTAAAGATAGTGACATTTTCATTTACTTAGTCCATTCAAAAAATCCATTACTCATTGACATTACTCAAACGTATATAATGTTAACAAAAAGAAATAAATCAAACGAAGATTCATATTTACTTCAAATAGCAAGAAAAATTATAATATTGAGTAATTTATAAAAAAAAATGTGTGTGTAATAATATGCAACAAATTCGTCTTAAATTTTTTAAAAACCTGTTTAAAACATTTCAACCATTTTCTGCTAGTCTACTAAAGGTTTCTACTTATTTCTAAAAATATGCCATTTGCACTCAATGCTCTGACAATTGTAATTTCATCAAATAAACTTTGTAATGACCTTGATGCAAATCGAACCAAGAGATTTGAGATAATTTTAAGATTTTTGAATGAGTAGTTACTCACAATCTGTTAAATAAAATTTTTGAGAACTTTTCTCGAATATATAAATGTATTTCGTCTACAAATTTTTTTTTCTTTGAAATCAAATCGAAGTTTTGTAACTTTCAATAATTCAAAAACTTAACATAACACGCCCAAATTCATGAAATGGTTATTTTATTTTGGAATATATAAATTTCCTGCTTTCCACAATACTTACCTGTTACCCTAAAATAAAATTGTTCAAGCAAAACTATATTCAATGGAAATTTAATAAATTTTATACATTATATTCGAATGAAAATCAAATCGAAGTAAAATTGATGATTAAGAATGTTAATTTGCTTTGTGTTTTCCAAAAGTGACACTAAAATTTGAAATTATATGGGTAAAGATGCATTAATTTTTAAACATCTTAAAAGAATGTAATCTTTTCAAGAGTAAACGTCTTATTGTGTATTAAAATATCAGCAAAATATGTTTGGATTTCTTAAAAGTACATAAATTTCAAGCATTTAATAGCCATCATTTAATAATTATTCCATAATATGAGTAATTCTTTGTTCAAATTATTTTTCTTATTTTTTTTCTTATCGAAAATGCTGTTGCCTTTAACATTTATTTAACTTTTGGAAATTTTTTCAACATGTGTGTGTGTGATTGTGTTATGGAAAAGAGTAAAATTTTCTTCCTTTGAAGTAATTTTTTTTTTTTTTCGCGTAAGAATAATCGATGAAATATATATTTTTATAATACTTTGTATTATAAAAATTCTATGTATTTTTTATGTGTTGCAATTCAATTGGAACTAGCGAAATCAATTTTTAGTAAGCTTTTTGCCACAAAATCATCGAAATGTTCAACAGAACTTGCAAGAATATTGTGAAGAAATCCGCTTCAATATTTATAAATAATTTTTTCTTTCTTTTCTGAAAACAAGAATTTGCAAAAAATTATTTTTAAATGTGGAGTGAAAATGCAAATAGAATAAATAATGCAAAATTTTTATTAGCGCCATTTGCAATTCGATTTTTTCCACAAAAACAAATTGACGCCAAAAAAGCGATAACCTTTTGATCTAACAACCTCGATTCTGTTTTCATAAAATGTGTTGTGCTCGAGCAGGCTCGAGCCCCGGGCAGAGCGTCTATTTATAGCCACCAATGGGCGTCCTCTGAAGGCCACGCCACCTCGTCTTCGATTGGACGTCGTGTCTGAGCCCAGGCAGAGCTGGGAGGAGAGATGACGTCATGTCGTAGCGCCTTTCAAAATCGCGAAGATTGGATTCGAAATTGACCGTTAAGATTTTACTAAGACGGTTGAAAGTCTTATGCAATATACCCTTCTGATAAACTGATCACCCGATTTTTTTTCCTTTATCCGTTTCATACGTATTTGTTGATGGGCTTTTTAACGGTTTTTTTTGCTCTTGAGTATTAACAAGGACGAAAATGTGTGTTCGAACCACAGACCCAGATACGGAAATACAGATTTTCGAAAAGAACTACGAAATCATTTCTAGAAATCTATTCTGGAATATTCACTCATTTCAGCATTGTACTCAGTATTTTGGTAGCTTTAAAATTAATACTATTTTTTTTTAGAATATTGGATTATTTATGTACTCTTAATTTGTTAGATTTTATCGTTTTGTTATTATTTTAACAAGTCGAACATTAATGAGTAGAATGGCTGAAAGGTGAAACATTTTACTTCGTCATATTAATTCTACGTTTCTCTCGCACTAATACCGTTTTAAGAAAAATAATTTTTTTTAATTTAAATGATTCAAGAATCATTAACGTAGCTAGTTCTGAGTGGGCCTAGTATCAAATTTTTTTAGGGGTTCTTTTCAAAGACCCCTAAACATTTTACCATTTTTGCTTATATATGTTGGGAGCCTTGTAGCTTAACATTGATATGGGGGTTGCTACGCAAGTCATAAGGATTTAAGTAATGATTAACTTTACACAAATTGTCTACTAAAAATTGATATATTAAGGAAATGATAATTTTCTTCAAAATTTTGTTGTCAAGCGAAACTATTAGAACCAGAGGCGTAATGTACATCCCCCACATAGTGGGAGGGAGGGATTCTAGGGGCCCCTAATATTCTCCGTTACGCTGCTGATGCGAACAAAAGTCCACATCTATACATTATTTTGCCGAAAGCATCCAGCAACACCGGATGAAATCTGTGGATTTTAAGAAAAGGCATTCTTCGGAAATTTAGGTATCATTATCGCGAGCTATTGTTGAGTTGCTGGTCGAGTCCAGATGCCACCAAAGATCCTCCACGTAGAGAGGCCGATGCACGTTAAATTTGTCAGGGCTCTCGTTGGCGTGGTGTGGTAGTTTGAAGAGGTGGGGGGCGCTAGTTCACATGTGTCATCCTCGTCTCTTGATTGTAGCTCAAAATTAAGAAATCTGTCGCCAATGACTCTCGTGTTACTTTATATGTAGCTTTCATAAACACTCACTGAAAATTTCAATTGAATCAAACAACGTATAAACTAAAACATCGAAATGAATTTCTGGAATTTTGGCATGAAGATCTTTAAAAAGTTGTTTTAAGACGACACATGTGATTTTGTGTGTGTGTATATATATATATACACACACAGATCTCTATATAACGAAGTCGCTAAATCCCGGAAAAAGTTCATTATATAGAGATTCATCTTTTAATATACTTTATAAACCACATACCTCAGAGCTCAAGGTCGCGTATACTGAGTTGGGCATAGTAGGCCTTGGCCCTTATGGGCTGTCGCATCACTGAGTAAAGTATAAACCACATAAAATAAATTTTAAATTCATAAACACAATATATTAAAAAAATAATAATTCACACATTTTTTAAAATTTTAAAATACATTTATTTTATATATCTTTCTTTAAAAAAAAAAAAGAAAGAAAATTGCAAGGAAAACAAGAAAAAACAATGTCGAATGTGTCACTGTATTTTCAATGCTAAGAAAATGATTCTAAATTAAAATTAATGAATTTTAAGGTCTAATTTAAAGCACACATATTAATAAAGTTTTATTAAACATTCATTATTTTATAACTAGGACACGGGACAACACCACTGAGTGTGAAAGGGGATATCGAAGATGTTTCTAGTGAACTGGACAATGTGGGTTAACGGTTGTACTTCTTGGATGAAACGTACAGAACTCTATTGCTCTCGGCGAGTTAGGATCTAATAAAAGCAATTCAAGATTTATGACCACCATAAAATGTGTTAAAGAAAAAATAACTTGAAATGTTCAGAAATCTTTTAAACATAGGGAGAAAAAACAACTGAATCACACAAAAGAGAAAGTTCGTTATATAGAGAATAGAGATTATTGAATAAATAATTAGCATTAATTAATAAAATTAATCATTGATAACAAATACTTAACTAAATTTTACGTATTATATACTTAAAATTATAATCAATCGGAAAAAAATCAAGGGCCTTGGGGGATCAGGACCCCCAGGTTTCCCCCCCTCCTTGTGTGCGCTACTGTATATACAGGGTGGGACAGATAAAAAAAAAATAGTTCGGAGAACAGAGTTCCAGATTACACAGAAACATGGCAAAGGAAAGGAGATAATTCTTTAACTTGCTTATAGCAGATGCTGAAAATGACCACCATTCATCTCTTGGCACCTTTGGGTGATGGCGAGCATGTGACTACTGAATTCTCATCAGAAGTGTTCTTCTGCTGTTCTTGAAGACCATGAGGTTGTTGCAATACACCTTAGAGAGTTCTCCACAAAAAGTAATCACACATTGACAGATCAGATGACCTAGGTGGCCATCAAGGGCCGAGATCAGATTGACCTGTGCAAACAACTCTGTCATAAGAGCCAATGGCATACATGGTTCGGTGGACTGCCTAGGCCAGTTTTTCGCAAAGTGGTCTATATCTACTTCTAAGGGTCCATGACGACCAGCAGGAGGTGGTCCACGTCAGCGAAAAAATAATTTGAGAGTACATAAGTCTTAAATGGCGGTTTACAAAAGTTGCTCTCATTTAACCAAATCGTGACTTTAATTTCAAAAGAAAATTTAATCAAGGGGAAACCAGATTTGCCTATTTAACAGATTTATTTACTAAATTTAATGTTTACTTTGCAGTTACAAAGAGTCATCATGTTTTATTAAAACAAGGACCATCATTTCTGCGCTTCTTGTTAGAGTTAAGCTAAAGTAGCATAACATTGGACGTCACAAATATTTCCAGTTTCTCAATTTATCATAGACAATCTGCCAAGTAAACGACGTTTTAATCTACGTTCAACATTTAAATGCCCTTTAATGAGGTTTTGAAACTAGTTTTGAAAACACTTTAACTATGGCAATTTCACAGTAGGCAATGAATTAACATGGTCACTTAGAAAAAAAAAATCATATTACAAGTGGAACCCGATCGGAATAGGCACTAATGAAGATCTTGGAGGTAAAGTTTAGAAAATGATGTCAGAAATTTTGGATTTAAAAACACATACCTGTTATTTATTCCGAATTATGGATTATCGTGAGAAAGTTTTTAATCGCATTTTCTACTGAGAAGGATTTTCAGCGCGGTTGCCAATCTAAAAAAAACTATTAACCAACGAGATTTAGAGTTAAACCTGGTGTGTGTGCCAAAAATGTTGCAAATTTGTTATTGTGTGAAGAACACATTCCCATTATAAACATTGATTTGTTGCTCAGTTATTTTGTGAAACAGTTATTTCATGTGTATTAATTTAATTTAATTAATTAATGTGTGTATAGTGTTTTAAACACTATACTTCACCACAGTGAGAAATTTAAATATTTTAAAGTGGTTCTATACAGCTGTCTAAAAGACATTTAAGTTGATAAATTTGCAAAAACTCAATATTAGATAAGCAGGGGGTCTACCCAAAACCGAAAAACATGGAAAGGGGTCTATGAGACACAAAAGTTTAGGAATTTCTGGTCTAGGCATTTGCATCATCTTGTTGGACTTAACTGTCGGTCTTGTCTTCCTCAGTTAATATTGCCACAAACGGATTGCCATTGATTAATTTACTGTGACGTCTTCGATTGGGGTGAACCCCACCCTATCTATTCATCTGAAGTTTTATGGCCCCAAACAGATGTTGGGTGACAAGAGCAGGTGGCCATGGGGTCATTGTTTGTTGTCTGGCCTCGGACAAGCGCAGACATCGGGTCTGGAATTTACAATGGCTAAAGAATGCCGGTGACAATAGGCATTCCTGTATGAAAGTCTTGAATAGGCGAAGCCTGTATGCAAGTCGGTGCATAGAGAATAGGGCTATGAGGCCCAGGTGGTGAGATGAATAGAAATTTCAGAAGTTTGATGAGAATTATGGCGCCCTTGGATTCCAGACAGACGAGGAATGTGTTTGTGTTTGCCGCGCAAATGGGAGACGTAAGTGTCCCGGAGACGAGGGCAGACCTTTTTTGGCCTGCCAATGAGGAAGACGAGGGGCGTGTGGTGGACCCGCCCCTGGTGTTTAAAAGGGGTGCATTTTGGAGAAAAAGGGGAGTTGGACGGAGAGGTGAAAACTTGGAGAGAGCCCTGGATGGAAACAGAGGGATAGAGCCCTGGAGTGAGACGGACGGAGCCCTGGATGGAAACAGAGAACCATGGAGTAAACTGGAGAGGAGCCCGGAAAAGCAAGGGATTGTCGAGTGCCTTTCGGAATAAGGATTGACCTCCAGTGAAAAAGACTGTCCGCCCGGCTTGGCATAGTTATTGGACTTTTTAATAACATATGAAGCTATTAAATACTGTTTAAATTTTAAAATGAGGCTGTGACAAATTTTCTTGTTTTCTAACTACTGACGACGTTACATTACACTGGCACAGTTCGTACTCAGATGGAAACCTGTTTCGATCACTTGGTGTGCAGCACGTCCAATCGTATGCATTCACCCAGGCCACTTTCATTTGCCCCCCAATAAATCAGAGCGTCATAAACTGTGGTCCGTGAACCCCCAGGGGTTCCCAGCGTCCTTCTAAGGGGTCCACGAAGTTCTATAATTATGATATTAAGATTTACCTCTTTTGCTAAATATTTTTCCTGTCTCCGAAAAAAAAACTGGATTAGAGATCTATTTGTAGTAGATGTGTGTGGTCAGGAGCTTTTGGCCACGGACCTCGTACTTTTGAACCATGGTCAAGTGATGAGGACGACACCTGAGTTTGCACCACCCTCTCTCCTAACTATCATACCACACCAACGAGAGGATGTTTGAGCTCTCGACAGATTTAACGTGCATCGCTCCCCTACACGATGGGTCTTCCACAGCACTAAGCTCGAACTCAAGACACGCTGGTCACGAGTCCGTTACCTTGGCCACTAGGCTACCGCGGCCGTGTGTGGTCAGGACGGTCTCTCATTAGTAGACTCCTCAGGAGGCTCACCTTCTTTGAGTGGGTAAAGGTGTCACAGTCCCGAGGTACCCTAGTGATCTTTTTCTTTTCCCAAGGGGTTTATTATCTTTGGTTAACACGGGTGTCACGACCCCGGGGTACCCCAGTGATCCTTCTCTATTTTCGACCCTCCATCTTGTCATCCAATTTCTCCTTTTCTTCTTTTCCCGTCCAGACCACAGACCTATGAATGTTTGGCGCAGTATAGCCAAAATTGGCTCTTGCGCCATAAAACACCAAACTCACTCACTCACTCTCATTAGAAGAAAAAGAACATCCGATAGATATTTTCCTTGGATGGAGCTTTCAAATTGATTTACAAGAATAAGTCCCTTCCAAACTTTTACAATCACTTACAAGAAACCTTTTCCGAGCTGTCCTCGAAAGCTCTGAAACTTCTCTGAAGGCTTTTGAAACCATTTAATCATGTGAAAGAACATTTTAGTTCTCCTTTATCTTAAAAATCAGTGCAGAAACTGTCTAGAAAGCTTAGAACCGAATTCGACCGACAAATCACCACAGAACATGGGGTCTTAAGGCACGCTTAGTCGGTGAAAACCATAATAAAAATGGCCGTCCGGAGGAGGAGGATCCAGACAAGGAGGTGGCCAAATGAATGCGTGGATATACGTATACATCCCAAACAGGGTGCACACATGGGAAGGGTCTTCGGGTCCAACCCCCCCCCACAAAAGCCCTTGATTTTACTTCCGATTGATTATAATTCTATGCATATAGTACGTAAAATTTAATGAACTATTTGTTATTAATGAATGCTAATTATTCATTCAGTAATTAATTTTTTATTGTTTTTTGTTCCCGAAAATCAAAAAAAATCAAAAAAAAACGTTGAGTGGCGTATTGGAGCATGATACGAGAATAGAGGACTTTCAACCGTGGAACACTCCCTTGAAAAATTCCTGTCCACGCTACTGACAAACACCTCAAAGGTGTAAGACTCCTTGTTTTCCTGCAGCACGTCCTTTCGGAATTGCTGCAAGGAGTACCGGCATCCGCGCTTCTGAATATGTGGTTCACGCACGGTGGTACACATTTTCCGACTGCGGTGCCTAACCACCTCCATGTTTCATTTTCCGGCAGGTGGATTAAACGCTGCGGACCCATTGATTGGCCTCCACGCTCCCCGGATCTCAATCCCTTGGATTTATTCTTCTAGGGCCACCTGAAATCGCTTTTGTATGAGATATCGGTGGCTACAGTGGAAGATCTCACGTCCCGGATCATCATCGTTTTAGCAGACATCGCCAGAATAACGGATTTGCTTAAACGCGTCCGACAATCTTTCGTCCGTCGGTGTTGACTGTGCTCTTACACGGCCGCAGCTTCGAACAGTTCCTGTGACAATTACGTCGTTAAATTTCTGACGTCGAATGATGCCTTGATCGTATTGTAAATATGCTTTACGTCTAACAATAACAAACGCATTTCTTACCTCTTATTATTCCATTTAATTCATTTGACATGAAACCCTTATAAACGTTTTTTGCGAATTACTCCGACTAAACGTAGTTTGTGACTGAATGTCCTATGGTGATTTGTCGTCCCCAAGCTGCCTGCTATCACCCTCTAAATTTGTCAGCCGAATTCAGCAACACCTTGTACGTATATATATAAATATATTAGGTTGGGGGAAAAGAAATCCATTATTTTTGCATGGAAATCAAGACTTTATTTAACATGCTTCCGATTGTCCGATTTGGGTCAAATATACACCGTTTTGTTGTATAATTTGTTGACACTTTAAAGGGGGCTTCATAATGCCTCTCTCATAGAAGTCTTGGCTCTTATTGGCGAAAACATCTAGTATAATCGATTTTCACAATCTTCTCTTGATCCCAATTTCTTATCACTCAGGAAGTTTTGCAATGGGAGAAAAAGGTGGTAATCGCTTGGATCCAGGTCCGGACTATATGATGGATGCATTAAAACTTCCCAACCAAGCTCCCAAAAGGTTATGGCGAGTTACTACAGATGTATTTGTTCTGGTGTTGTCCTAATGGAACACATCACTTCTGTTGGTCAATTCTGGCCATTTCTGGTCAATCTCTAGCTTCAAACGGTCCAGTTGTTGACAGTAGAGATCTGAATTTAGTGTTTGGCCATGCGGACGCAAATCCTAGTAAATGATTCCTCTCCAGTCCCACCAAATACAATAGAATCTTCCTGGTTGTTAGTCCAGTTTGGCCACCGTTTGAGCTGCTTCACCTCACTTTGACCGCGATCGTTTTCGCACAATGTTGTCGTATGTTACCCATTTCTCATCCCCAGTCACCATCCGCTTAAGAAATAAGTCAATTTCATTACGTTTGGCCAAGGCTTTGCAGATGGAAATTCGATCCATCATGTCTTTTGGTGTTAATTGGTGTGGCACCCAAACATGGAGCTTCTTTTTGTCCTGCCTGTGCGAGGTGCATCCTTAAAATCAAAAATACCTGAACGGAATTGACGAAATCAAAATTGCACGTAATTAGCTGTTACAGTATCGGCACCATAAACACCATTCGCAATTTCAGCTCCTGGCTTGCATTTTCGCCTTTATCAAAGAAAAACTGTAAAAAGAACCGAATTTTCTCTTTGTTGACTTCCATTTTTAACACCCTGTAACTCACAACTGAATGGACCAAACAAAAAAAAGCAAAATAATTTTTTTAGTGTGAAATGTCATCTTGACAACGGGCATAAATTTGAAATTGTTTGATCGATGCTTAGCGACATATCGATACTACAGCCATCTACCGAAAAAAATAATGGATTTCTTTTTCCCCAGCCTTATATATATGAGAAAGTCTTGATTTCTTAAAATAAAAATACATTAAATAGAAACTAAAATTTGAACCAAACAATAACAACATTAATACTTTTACACGTGATTTTAATAAAATCCAGCACTATTGAAATTGTTTTAGTCATTAGCTCTTTTCTCTAACTAGAAAAATAGATAAGATGTAAATTACTATTGATAAAACACACAGTTACTAGTATTCTTAAAGATGAGTTTTTATAAGGTCATTCCCAATCTCTTATTTACTATCAAGGTCATGCTCAGAAAAAGAGAGAGTAAGTTATATTTACGTCGCACTATTAAATTACAAGAGGGCTTTTGGTGACGGACCTTGTCATTTTGACCATAGTCAAGTGATGAGGCCGACACCTGAGCTGGCACCCACCTCTCCTGACTTCCACATCACACCGTTTGAGCCTCGACATATTTAATGTGCATCGGTCCCCCCACACACGGTGGGTTTTCAGTGGCATCACTGGTACCGCGCCTCGAGGTTTGCGTAACTGCACGAGCTTCTCCACCGTGAAGGTGATTTCTGGCTATATATAGACCCCGGGTCATGACGACCCAAGGGGTCGTAAAAAAATAATTTGGGGGTCTACGATAGTGGCTCACATTAAACCAGATCGTGATTTTAAATTTTAAAAGAAAATTAAATCAAATGGAAACCAGATTTTTACCTATTCAATAGATTTATTTACAGAACTTAATGAGTTTTATTTGAAGTTACAAGGTGGCAGAATAAGTTTTATTAAAACAAGGATCATCAATTCAGCGCTATACCTGTTTTTATTCCCGAATTATGAAATATCTTGAGAAACGCGCGTTTTAAATTGCTTTTCCTAATGAGAAAGAGTTTGAGCGCGGTTGCCAATCTAAAAGAGAGAAAAGACTGGACACTACTCACTAAGGAGTTTTAGAGTTAAACCTGACAAAATTGACCCCGAATGTTAAAAATTTGTTACTGAAGCACACCAGATGCATCCACCAAATCACAGTATTTGTTTGCTGCTCACAGTTATTTTATACATTAATTAAATTTATATTTAATTAATTAACATGTGTTTCTTAAATTTTAACCACTTCACAACACAGTTAAAAATTTAAATCCTTTAACCAGCTATCAAAGACATTGAAGTTGATAAATTTTCAAAAATTCAATATTAGGTAAACAAGGGGGTCTACCACAAACCAGAAAACATGGCAAGGGGTCTATGAGACAAAAATGTTTGGGAACCTCTGGTGATTGATGCACTTTAAATATGCTGATGTTCAAAGTCCATCATCATGTTGACATGGTATGGAAGTTTTAAAACTGGAATATTCCGACGTCATAGTATGTGGCTCAAAATTGCAGGGTCCCTCATCAGTATCCCCATTAAATTTTCTTTGGTTCTAGATTAAATAACGATTTCTCCTCAGCTGAGAATAATAAAAACAAGGCTTAAGAAAGGATTGATTATTCACAAATGTCGCACAAAACGAGGGCAACGAAATTCGTTACCTTGAACCTCATATAAAAGCCGAGGACAGACACCGGAGTTTCAATCCCAAGAATCTTACGTTAACCTGCTTCAAATTGGTTTCGTCACATTCCCAGCATTTCTACCCTACTGATAAGTGATAACGGGAGTCACAAAGGGTCGCGAACTCGTAGCAGGCTTGTCCAGTCTTGGGTTGGAGTGTCCCGGGGCCTTTGAAGTCCCTTCGTATAAGATTTGTTGCAATTTAAATCAGGCGGGAGGGGGGCAAGTTCCTCACGTTGACTTAGTGTGAAAGTTTGGAGAGTGGTATACCTGATCAGGTGTTTTCATCGTCACCTATTTGCAGTTCAAACTGACGAGATCCATCTTCTTCGTGTAGACTTAAGGTTTTTCTATCTCTCAATGGCGCAACTGCCCATTGGAGGGTCAAGGCCTCTGTGCCCCTCTCAGTTTTCGGGATCTTGGGCACTGAGATGCATAAGCAGATGTTCCGGTCAGATGGTCAGTCTGACGTGGTACCCAAAAGGTGCGGCGTTAATAAATAATTACTCCAGCACTTGTTGATGTAGCGGGTCTCTTGCAACCTATTTGTGTTTTCATGTAGATACCATTACCCGCCCGTTTCACTGGGTATCCGTGACATATTTAGAGTCACCATACTTTTATATGACACTCTATATATCCTATTTGTCAATTTGTGTTTGCCTACCCATCCAGTATAGTGGTGAGTCCGCTGACTACTGTGACTTTGGATCTGGGTTCGAATCTTTGAGAAAGCATGGATGTTTGCAAATGTGTAGCGCCTTTGCGACATGGGGGTACTCTAAATAGCCGTCGAGTCTCCCGTCCTCTCGTGAGGTTGGTGGAAGGAGAAGAGAGGTGGGAGGCCCCCGACACCCCCAGGGTGCTCTCGCACAAAATTGGGGTGGAACCGAGACCAAATCGTATTGTCACCTACTTGGTGCTCAAAATAACGGCTAATGAGAGGCGCAAATCTAGCCCTTTGCCGCGATGAATATTGTGGGCCTTAATCTGGCACAGTCAGGCAGGTGGCATTAGCTATAACAAGTCATTTTTTTTATTATTATCTAAGTACTACTATTAGGCTTTGAATTGAAAAATATGCTTATAACTCTTACCCTTTTGCATTAAAAAGAACAAAATTTGAATTTCTAAAACGGAAGAAAATTTATATTTCACATCCCTGTAGTCTCCTATCTTCGAGGTCGATATCCTAAAACTTCAATCTTAACGGATATCTACACAACAAAAGTAACATGCATGTAAAACTCCAAGTCTGTAGTTCTAATTGCTCGAAAATTGGGATTTTTTTTTTCGGAACACATAACGTCCCCTTAAGTCTGAAATCGATTTACGTGGATACCTACTTAGTAGACCTCTTCTACTATGCTTGCCATTATTTTTGTCTTACTATGATATTTTAAAAGGCAAATTTTTAACTATTGCACCATCATAATCCCGTAAACCCCCTTGGCAATCTATTTCTGCAAAATCCATTCTTAAGGGATATCTATTCAGTAAAAGAAGTAATTTTTAATAATTTCCGAATTTCAAGTTTGTGGTTGCAATACTTCAATAATGGGAAATTTTATACTATACGGCCTGGCAGCTCCCGTTGGGAATAAATTTTTGCAAAACCGTTCTTAGAGCGGATCTCTACACAATAAAATGAATATCCCTGCCAAATTTCTAGTCTGTAAGTCTAATAGTTTAGGAGACCTCGTAATGCGTGAGTGAGTGAGTCGCTTTTCTCCTTTTTATTATAAAGAGATAAATAAATCGAAAAAGAAATTGAATTCTCTTTTTTGAGAAACGATCAGAATTATGCTTAAATTTTAAAATGAATTAGTTCAGGTGTCGCCCTCTTCACTTGACCGAGGTCCATCGTCAAATAGCCCTAGTGTAGCTTCAAAGTGAGACTGTAACAAAAATTTAATCAAAACGATAATCCATTGCTCCTTCGTCGCATGTCTTCACAGAGCACCGAACTAATGTCAACTGATCTGCGTGCTTATACATTACAAATAGGGATTGCAATACCAGTATTTTGAGCCATTTGTACATTTTGTAATACCAGGTACTCACAAGTTTAAATACCTGTTTTTCGCGGTATTTACTTGTAAAAAATTAGTGGAATGGATATAGTGGAGACAATTTACTGTGTAAATTGTCTCCACTATATGTTCAGGGGTCGCCAACCTAGCAAAATTGTATACGTTTTTGTTTTTATGTCTCCTAAACGGACGAAATTAGATTGTAGAATATAAAGTTGCATCGTACAATCAAGAGAAGTGCTAAAATATATGAATTATCGAAGGAGCGGGCCAAGACTATCCTATTACAGCTCAGAGCGATACTTCACAGGCACAGGATTCGTAGTCTGATATTCGTATCTAGTAAAACAAGGTTGTAGTTGTTAAGAAAGTGCGTAATATTTCAGTAATTTTTAAACTGGTGTGAGTATTTGCATATCATACTTATATTTACATATCATCATGACATTAAAATTAAAATGAAAAGAGACTACCAATTCAAATTTGAACAAGTTTATAGTACATTTTCTAATATCTTTTACCCATAAACCTTATCCACATTCAGAAGAATTCGGTACAGTTATCGAAAATGATTATGACACTAATGCGATAGTCAAAAGGAATTGTCTCTTGAACAAAAATTAGAATTAGCGATAAGTAAAAAAAGTTCAACAAACCAAAATATGATACAGAAATCAGCTGATATCTAAAACCATCCGACTAGAAATCGATTTATTTGAAGATGAGAGATTTAGAGGTAAATACTTGGAAAAAGTATATCGCGTACTGCTAATACTATCAACTACCTTAGATGCGGAAAGAGCGTTTTCGCCAGCTGGTAATATGTGCACATAATTACGTTCCTGGCTTAATGACAGTACAATTAATGCACTATGTTTTTTAAGATCACATTTCAAAAATTTGTAATAGTACCACAAACTAAATAGTGACATTTACACCTTTTTTATGATTTAAATAAATAAGATGTTCCTTTGCTTTTTTGTAATTCATTATATACTGTTTTAAGTTAAAATAAAATTTTGGGATATTTACACGCTTTAATAAAACTGGCAAATAAAACAAAGAAACACCTGTATTTTCTTTCCTTTCCTAAAATTTCTACTACCGGTATTGAAACCGGTATTCCGGTAATAAGATCTAAAAAATAACGAATACCGGTTTTAAATTTTTGGTCCGATATTGCAATCCCTTGTTTCTAAACATTTGAATTATTTTCCCTCCTTAACGCGAATAATCTCTTTATCGTTATATAGATCGCAATCTCCTCTTTTTTTTAACAAAAGAAAAAAAAGCGTCTGTTCTAAAAATATGGATTCCAGTAAGCTCTTAGATTGGCATCGTGCTAACAGAAGAATGAAAATGAAAAACATACCTAAATTTAGATGCCGTTGGTATCGAATTGCAGGATGAAGATCTTGAAGCACCGCGGAAATCGAATGCCATAATGAAATTCAACCCTCACCCTCTCGTGACCGGTTGGGTTGGGTTAAAGTGGGCGGTTCTTCCGCTTGCTAAAACAAGTGTACGAACAATCAGGCATTGTTATGGACCGTGAAATCTTTTGAAGCACAGAGAGCTCCTTAGTACAAAACTGTGTACAAAGAGAACTTGTAAAAAAAAAATGTTTGATAGTAAAAAAATATTTATGAAAAACACTGGCATAGAGAATGTTTTTCTTTTATTAGCGACAGTTTATTTTTAAATGATGCAATGAAAAAATGATTAGTTTTTTACGAACGAGTGAGTAAATATTAATGTAGCAATGTTCAGCTACACTAGGGCTTTTTGTGACAGACCTCGTCATTTTGAACCACGGTCAAGTGACGAGGACGACACCTGAGCTGACACCCCTCTCTCCTAACTACCACATCACACCTACACGGCGGGTCTTTAGTGGTACTGGACTCGAACTCGTGACATGATAGCCACGATCCAATACCTTGCCACTAGGCTACCGCGGCTACTTTTACGAACGAGTGAGTTATATTAACGTCACGTGGTGTATAAAACAACACGAGGACTATTGGTGACGGACTTCGTCATTTTGAATCTTGATCAAGCGACGAAGATGACAAAAAATTTTTTTAAAAAAAATGGCGAGGTCAACAACCATCTGGCATCCCATTTGACGACTTAACAACATAAGATCCGTGCAGAGTAAGCCGATGCAACGTTAAATTTGTCGAGGCTCCAACGTCCTCCCGTTGGTGGGGTGTGAAATTAGAAGAGGGGGGTTGCCAGCTCAGGTGTCGTCCTTCTTGACTGTAGTGTCTGAAACTACTGTTGGCGGTGGTTATGGAATGTTTGGCGCAATTCACTGCGCCTACGAAGGGGGTTACTGTTTTTTAGGGAAAAGTTGATTGAACCCTCGAGCAGGACAGGTTAGGGGTGAGAGACGGTCTCTTGTTTCGAAAGCGTGATTGGTTGGACTCTGAATTGAGTGCGAAGAAAAACGAGTTAATTTGATTGAGAACCGACGCATGTGGCGCGTGGTTTGCTATACCAAAAATAGAGTTTCTTGGGGTGTTTTAACATGATGGACAGTGTTTTGTTTGAGTGTAGTAAGAAATGAGATAATTTGTGTTGGCTGTTGAGAAGCGTTGAAAGTAGATGATTGTGTACGGAGAAGGTCAGAAAGTAATTGATATACATTACATTGACCATTGTTCAAAATGACAAGGTCCATCGCCAAAAGCCCTCCAGTATAGCTGACCAGTGTGAGACGTTAATGTTCACTCACTCACCAGGGCTATAAAAACTTGAGTCGGATGAAACATGAGTACACCTGCGCGTGGCCTTTGATTGGCTAGTTCTTCGTGACCGAGTTAAAGAAACATGGATGCGAACTCATGACTTGCGTTATCTCTGTCGAGTCTTGGGTTCCGGTCCAAGTGTCCCTAAAAATCTTCCGTAGAGCAGTGATCTTCAGACTGTGTTCCACAAGACATTCCCAAGGGCTCCACGAGTCGCAATAAAAAATTGAGCAGAAATAAATATGTATACAAAATGGATTCATGTTCCCTACGAAGTTTATATAGTTACAAATATCTGAAGCTCATCCCCCATTCATTAAAACTAAAAAAATTTATTTACATATAATAAAATTATTTTGCAACACTTTTCAACTTTTATTATAATATAATAAAAGAATATTAAAACACATACACACATTTTATCTTTAAAAATATATTTCCTACTGGATTGTGAATATTCTATTGTTTACTATCTCGTCCACGAGATAATTTTATACTCGTTAGCACAATATCTCACAAAACTAAATAGTTCACTTACAGAAAATGCACCATTCTGTATTTGTGGGAAAGACACCTTTACTGAAGGAGAGAAAACTTATCAACAATTTCGATGTTAAAATCTAAATTTAAGGTGACTGCCTACATTGAAAATGTTTTTTGTCTACATAAGGCATTTTTTTTTATTTCAAAATCTTATGGTTTGGGCATTTTTCTTTCCAAAACAGTTTTCCTTTTTCTCCTTTACGCGTGAAATGTAAATAAAGTTATAATGATTTTAAAAAACATCACTCTATGCAAAAGGGCAGTAAGATAAAGCTTTAAATGAGTTTTTTTCAAAATTATGTTTTCGAAAAAGAAACTTTTTACCAGATACGTGATATCTTAAGAATCAAACCAGATAACTTTTTGAAATTTTGTGGGAATATATGTTTATTATTTTATTTTTCATAAAGAGGACCATAAGTTTTGTTGTAGGTTTAATATTCATTTAGGGTAGTTTTTTTATAAAGAAAATATCAAAATTTTCATATTATTATGTATAATTGTCTGTAATTTTTTTGTATTTTAATATTTCTCTTAGATTTTGGTTCATTTTGAAGAGCACCATAATATGTATGTTGCGTATAAAGAAAATTATGATAATTTTGTATTAGAAATTTTTATACAATGTTACCCGTTTTAGTAAAAGTTTGGTAAAATTTCCTTAAAAACAACCTATTTTTCTAAAAGTACAATATTTATTTTTATGCATTCGCATATTTTTTTTTATTATTTTTCTTCCTAAAAACACTCAATTTGTTTCAAAAATTTGTTTTTATAAAAAAATTGTATCTGAAGGTAGGCAGTCACCTTAAGCAAAATAACTTCTAAATTTTAGGTTGCAAATTCATGCAAAATGCACGGGATTTCTCCCACATCTATAAACATTTTAATACCATTCAAAACATTATGTTTAGTGAAATACTATTCTCAGCGTAAGTAGCTACAAAAACAAAATATAAAAGCAAATTAAACTCAGAATATATGTAATGCGATTGCATTTAATCTCAATTGACCTGGACATCGACACTTTGTGTGAAAAAAAGAAAGCACATATCCCAGTTTCTAAATATAATACGTTAATAGGTGACACTTGGATCACAAATTAATTTTTTAAATTTCTAATGGCAGATTATAAACAGAACAGAGTTCATCAATCTACCTAGTAACACCGAAAGCTGGAATCTCTTTTTATAGCACCATATTGGAGGATACCAATCGCCGCAAACAATTTGACGCCCAGTTTTCTCCCTAGAGGTAAGCACCTGAGATCTGACGATGTGAACCTGTACTAGGATTTAATTTTGCCTAGAACACTCACCTAGGGATCTCTTATATGCCGTATAATCATACGACATGGCCGCTGTCGATTTTCTGCATCATGAGAATCCATCGACTTGGGCCGAGGTCGAACCCGCAACCTTGGGTACAGAAGGCCAGCAACAAACCAACCACGCCATCCAGCCGACCAAATTAATATTATTAATAAGTAAATTATATTAAAAATTTGATTAGAATTTTTTATCAATAAATGCAATACTTTTTTAATTGCGCTTACATAAAGTATCTGTAACATGTTGATCTACTTTAAATATTATTTTGAGATATATTTTTCGAAGTATGTGTGTGGAATGGGTTCCACGAAAACCCTCACCAGTTTTAGGGAGCACCTTCAAGCTCTAGGGGTTCCATGAGTTGAAAAAGTTTGAAGAACACTGGTTTAGAGCAATGATTTCCCAAGAGTGGTCTATATCGACCCCCAGGGGACTATGACAATCTGCAAGGGGTTCACGGAAGCGCGAAAATAATTTGGGGATCCATGAAGTGTAAAAAGGGGGTGGGGTCTACGATAGACAGTAAAAATATTTACTTTTATCAATATTTTTTGTACTGCAACATATGTGTTTCTGTCAAACATTACACGCTCTCCTTTTGCGTTAATGGGCGCCTCGCGAAGGGTACAACCACACGATTTGGAAATGACTGAAGTGTGATAATACCTAACTGTATAATCTTAATATTGCATAATTTTTCAAGTTATTTAAGAGAAAAGTAATTCAAATTTTAAAAAAAAAATTGAAATCAGCATGGGAAATTTCGATTTAAAGGAAAGGCTGTCTTGCTTACTCCAAGAAAGAAAATTTCTTTTGTCAATGAGTTAAAATCGGTATCCCTCTAACTGCGGAGTTATTTAATCAAAGTAGGTTCAAAAATTGCGTTTTCTTTTATTCTGTACTTCAAATCTACATATTCAATAAACATTTTAGAGTTAAAATATTACAAAAATTTTCGTAAAAGAGTTTTTATTTTAAAATATAGAATTAGATCATAAACATATGAACATAAATATATAAATAAAAACATAAATAGGAACAGCATGGGTTGTACCGCTCAAGTCTTAAAAAATATATATCCGTAGAAATTGCGAGGGGTGAAAACTTTGCTACATCTACGTTGCCCGTGTAAATCGAGGGATCCGCAGTGAAAAGGTTAATTTTCTATGCTAATTTCACTTTTTTTTGGTGAAGCAGTGATAATATAGAGTCGTTCATGATTGGAGAGAATTCACTTCACGAACATAACTGAAATTCAAGAGAAAAAGAGTAAAATATGGGTGGCTGCTTAGCTCCACCCTTACGAATGTTGATTTGCTAATTTTGTGGCAAGCTTGTGAAATCAGACATTGTACAATCGAGCAACAGTTCGAAGGAGGCGTTCGTTGCTCTATCCAAATTGCACTATGTGGTGAAATCCTGATTTCGGGCTGCGATCACGTGATGTACCTAAACAAACCAAACACTCCCGATGATTATTAGTTTATTCATTTTTTTTCCGATGAACTTGTGCTCACCATTCGCTTGGAAAAATTATCATTGCTGTAGTTCATTTTGGAATACTCGATGACGCATTTTCTTCCTTCTCTTAAGAGAAATTAGAGAGTTAGCAAAAAAAAAGCAGAAATTCTTTCATTCTGATTGGATGCAGAGGAGAGGGCGAGACGTTCGCTGAAATATTTTCACATCTTCACCAGTTCCAATACATGATTATCTTGAACACTGGCGTAGCTGGTTCTGAGTGGGCCCTACATCAAAATTCCTTCGGAGTCCCTTTTCAGATATGAGAGCCCTGTTAATGGGACTGTAGTTACACATGTTGGGGCCCCGTGTTATTGATACGGCTCCCCTGGTCTCGAATGCTTTCCAACATCGGACCGACATCAACTAATAATACATAATAAAAAAAAATTCGCATTCTAAAATAGAGCAAAAGACATAATTAGGCAAGTAAAGAAATTTTTCCCTCCTCAGACCCTTTATTATTATTATTTATCCAACGCCTGTGCTGGGCTTCTTGACCATTTGACATCGAGCCTCCCAGTACCGACTGATGACGTCGTTGTCGGGTATTCATCGAGTACAGTATATTAGAACAGGGGGTCACCATCCCTTCATCAGACCCTTTTAATGAAGTAATTTCTCAACAAATTAGTCTTACTTTTTTACACCCAAACTCAGTGGCGCAACAGCCCATGAGGGCCAAGGTGTACTGGGCCCAACTCAGTATGCGTGACCATTGGACGCTGAAGTGCATGAGCAGATGTCCCGAACAGGTGGTCAGTCTGAAGCGAAACTCCCAGTGTTTAGTCCCCAAACAAGCATGGTACTCATTTATCAACCCACTGAAGGGATGAAAGCTGAGTCATCCTTACCAAACCCGAGGATAGAGCCCCGACCTGTAGTATGGAAGTGCGATACGCTACCACTGGGCCTTACTTTTTAACCATGCCCTTATAGATCAGTTTCATTACTACATATTTCTTAACATATCGTATCCACGATAATCTAGTAATCAATGTAATGGACTCGTAGCCGGCGTGTCATGAGTTCGAGCCAAGAACGCTGAAGAACCAACGTGCATAGGGGGCCTATGCACGTTAAATATGTCGAGACTCTCGATGGTGTGGTGTGAAAGTAAGGAGAGGGTGCCAGCTCAGATGTCATCCTCGTCAAAATTAAGTGATCCGTCACCTAAAGTCCTCGAATAGCTGGATAGTGCGACGTATATATATAAATATACACTCACTCTCCAGTTGGCGTAGTATGGGAATTTAGAGAATGGGACGCCAACTTGGGTGTCTTCCTCGTCACATGACCAAGGTTCAAAATGACGAGTTTTATTTCCTGTCTTTCTTTCTCTTTTTTTTTCTTCTTTGGTCTGTTTGGTGCATTTGTATTGGATAATTTTATTTTTATGAATTTGTAAGAAAGTTGGAATATGTATATTCTTTCTTCCATCTCTTTTACTCCTTACGTTTTTATTATTATATATTTTTATATATTTGTATTACGCTCACGCATATGTATGTATATAATGCAGTTACCTTTAAATTTGTATTTTGTTATTTTACTGTCTTCTACTGTTTATAAGAAGTAAACTTTGTTTTTTTATTCAATAAAACTGGACGTGGGGTGGCTGTCCCCGAGGGATCGGTTTGTAGCTCTAAACCCTTTTCGGGTGAGCTCGGTTCCTTTTGACATTCCGCCAATAGCTCACGTGTAGTTTAAAAGTAGGCTCAATGAAATTAAATTTTGTATAATGTTCAGTAAACAAACGAGCTTTCAATATCAGCTTTCAAATGTTTTACAACATCGAAATGATTTCAAGGAATAACATATAACAAAACATTTTCATTCTTAAATAGAGCAAAAGTCATAAAAAGGTCAGTGTGAAGAAATTTTTTCTCGTAAAGAAATTGCGCTTAAAATTAGTCCTACTTTTTGTGTGTGAACTTGTCATATAGATCAGTTTCGTTATCACATATTCCTTGAACATATTTGCGTTTTTGATTTTTTTTTCCTGTGTATTCCAGCTCAGGTGTCTTCCTCGTCACCTGACCAAATCTCAAAAGGACTAGGTCCGTCGCCAATAACCATTGTTTTGCATCATTGTGCGATGTGTTAATATAACTCACTCTCTCTCTTTCCAGTAAAAAGTTCATTTTTTGCCCGTTCTCTTTCCCACTAAAAATTATTAAAATATTAAACATGTGTTCCTTAAGAAGGCAAACAAAGATTACAAACGCGGGGAGCAAGTTCTTCTGGGCTTTTCATCCCTTGGTTCCATTATTGGTTTCGGTTCTTAAAGATGATTGGGGGAAGAGCGCCAGTTACAAGAGTCTTCAACCGACCCGAGGATCGGAAGTCGCCCTAATCTTATCACTCAATGAAAGATCAGCGCCTTGAGCTGTGCGCTCGATCTTCCGCATCTGTTGGGCTTCGTGGAGAGGGGAAAGCACCCCCTTAAAGGTGAGGTTTGTCTCGAGAGACGAGGCACCTGCTGCGGAAACCACCTGTTCGATCGGATGATGCCTCCCACCATCTGCCGTTTGCTTCTTAAGCAACGTGCTTTTATTATTTCGCGCTTTCCCTTAAACTCACTAAACGGTTGTTTTCAATGTCTATGAGATGTTCAAGAATAGGACCCGGGATCAACACGTGGAGATAAAAAAAGTGCTGAAATATCAACTCTTTAGCGTGTGCGCTCGAGTTAATTCGAGTGCGCTAAATGGGCCAAACTGTGAACACTCGAGATAATTCGAGAGGGGTCGTATTTTATGTTGCTGTCATTTTCACACTCGAATATAAAGGAACGCCGTCTACACCCGAGAGACTGATCTCAATCCGTCATAGTCATTCCGTATATTTAGATGAAGACCAATGTTTCTTATATTTTACGATTTAGTTGTGAAATACCAAATACTTCTATCAAATATTTGTTGAAAAAATGGAGAGATGAAAAGAAAATTGTACTTCAGAAGCAAATTAGAGTAGGAAGACTTATATACATAGTGATTCAAGTATAAAAAAAATTCGGTAGACCAAATGTTATGAAACTCTACGATTCACGGAACGTTATTTTCTCAGTTTTCCGATTGGTTATAATTCTAAGTATATAATACTTAAAATTTAATTAAATATTTGTTATTAATGATTAATTTATTAATTAATGCTAATTATTTATTCAATATTAGTTTTACTGGGTTTTGTTCCGAAATTGACAAAATCAAAAATAGCATGATACAAAAGGTGCTTTTTA
>BMAV01020327.1:0-17583 GCA_019973955.1 Trichonephila inaurata madagascariensis | reverse complement strand
TCCCCCAACAGAAAATTGATGGAAAAAAAAATCCACCATGAATGGACTTGAAAAGAACTACTTAATGCCCACCTGTGAAAATGTAAAAGAAAACGTAGTACATCCGAACAATTTAATTCTCTTGTCCAGAATAAATCAGTTCTCACTTCTATCGTGTGGTAATAAGCGCAGACACATAACTTTTTTTCCATATTCCACATATTAGACTGTAACACACAATGCCCCATTCCATATAAATATTTAAATTATATATATAATCCCGGTTTTAAAAATGAGTTATAATTCTTTTGAGAAATACAAAATACGATATGCAGATAAGGTATAAAAATTGCAAAATTTTGTGAGCTATATTAATCCCCAGATATTGCCAAGAACTGCAAAAATAATATCGGATTCTTCAGACAGAATACTTTAATTTTAAAGCAGTAAATAAATTATTCTGACCTTCTGAACTCGGCGAATATTTCGTAAAATATTTTTAGATTTTAATAAAAATATTTATACTTCATAAATAAACTAATTCGTCTCTATTTATTGCGTGTATTAATATTATGAATTGAGAAGTAATATTTAATACATATAATAGAAATATAAATTATTCATTTGCAGAATTTTTCAAAACAAGATCTTTCAATTCCTATATTTGTGTTTATATGTTTAAAAAATAATATTCTTGTATCTTTCCTTGATAAATATCATGACTTACTTTTGAAAGCATATAGTTCTCTGTTATATAACTATAGTTCTCTTGTAAAATAGGCATCCTTTATTAACGTACTTGTTTTTATTTACTCGAATTATTATAACAAAAAACAAGTCAAAATGCATAAGCATCACTTTTTCAAATTTGTGCCCTACGTAATAAATAAAGTTATCTGGAATAATTAAGTTTCATTGTACCTTCCTGCTGCACAATATTAAAAATAATGTAAAAAATATTGTATCGAAAATGATAATCAAGTATTAGAAAAACTTTTCTCAAAAGGGAATGCTTGCAAGAACGACTACTAATATACGAAAATTTATAGGAAATAAAACATATTTTATTCACCTTGTTAAAAATAAAAGCCTGTTAAAAACGAAAACATACAAAAAGATTAATGATCTTGATAAAAATTCAGAACAGATTTAAGTGCTACATTCGTATAAAAATAATATAAAATACAAAAAAAATTTTAAAGAAATGTTACTTTTCCTTCTTTCCGTGATGGTGAAAGATTTACTATCTAATTTTTTATTTTGTTTATTTTTCTTTGTAAAAATAAATGTATCTCAGTGAATCCAATTTTTTTCCAAAAGAATGAATAAAATAGTTTGAGAGAGGACCTGTCATTAACATGACACTTGATACTGATGAAGTATCACTTTATTTGTGATTTTTATAAATAAATTTTGACTGAGCAAATAATGGTTGGATCTTATTTTAGTAAATGTCTTATTTATCGCCAATTTGGCGAATTATTGTCATCACATTGTATGGAATAATTGAAAACGGTTGTTTGCCATTTCTATTTCATACTATTTTCTTGGCACCATTTCTGTTCTGCCAAAGTGAGTGAGTTATATTAATGGCGCCCCCTTATTGGCAACGGATGTCGTAATTTTGAACCATGATCAAGTGACGCGGACGACAGCTGAGCTGACTCCCCAAGCAAACGAGAGGACTTAATGAGTTTTGTAGTTTGTAGTGGGGTGGTGGTATCTATGTAAGCCAGTAACAGCCTCCGGACTGAAGTGATCATTTTGGTCCAGTGGCAAGTTACATGCTTACGGAACCGAACGTCACTAGTTCAAATCCTCACTGGTGGTCTGGCTGAACTTTGAAAAAATGCAACCTTCACGCAACTGTCGTGGTGCCATCTACCTGCCGCAAAAGCAATCAAGAAGCCGTCAGATCCACATGACGCAACAAACAAGCCTTCAGATCCACATGACGCAACAAACAAGCCTTCAGATCCACATGACGCAACAAACAAGCCGTCAGATCCACATGACGCAACAACTCACGCCCTCGCCATAACTATATTGTACATTCGCCTATCCATCGACTCACTGGAAGGGGAGTGCGTGGCGGTCTTATCTATATAAGCCAGTAACAGCCTCCGGACTAAAGTGATCCTTTTGATAAAGCGGCAAGTTACGTGCCTGCGGAAACGAAGCTCACGAGTTCAAATCGTCAGTAGTATGATGGGGTGGGAGCACTTTTTTAGTCCTTCATCTTCTTTCATAATAGTTTAGATGACATTAACAATAAAACGCTTTCAAACTGCCCTTTTTAATAAATAATATTTAAAATTTAAAACATTACTAAGGAGAATTAAAAAGAAAAAATTACTTTGACTTGAATAAATTTTACAAAAAAATGAAGTAAAATAAAGACAAAAATTGATGAAAGAATCTTGAGTTGAAAAAAACGGATGGGGTGGAAGGGATGTGTAATCAACCCAAAAACCAGCATCAAAGGAGTCCTAGTCAAAGAGGAAAAATATTTAAATGTAGAAAGTTAAAATTGTTGGTATCGAGTGGAACTTCTGTGAATGGCTGATCAGAAAGGTAAGCTATTTTTGCATTTAAGTCTAGGTGAGAAGCTCAACCAATCATTGAGTAGTAGATGGAGGAAATTCAAGAATAAAATTAAAAAATAAATAATATAGATAAAAAATTTTTTTAGGAAAAAAAAGGGCCGATCAATTAGGATTGATCGGGTCTGTAAAAAAGATCAGGGTATTTTTTTTTGATGATGTGATGATTTATTGTTAGAGTTGTCAATTTTATTAAAGAAATTGGTAGCATTTCTCCTGATTGTCTGTCTAATAGTGGGTATTGTACTCGCGGCTCTGAGGTCTACATTCCTCATGAACCAGTGAGCGTTAAGAATTTACCTGACAATTAAATTTTGAGCACCTTCTAAATAATTAATATGAATCTTTGCTGCATGTCCCCAAACAGAGAAGGCATATGCCAGGATCATTGAGTAGATAAGCATTTTGTTTCTATTACTTAATTTAGGAAATTAAGGGGCACAGTTTATGCGCAGCTTTTTTTAATTTTTCTCTAATAAAAATTACAGTTGTTTGACAGTAAGAGTTTTATCAAGGACCATTCCTAGGTGTTTAGCTTGATTAGCCCAGGATATTCTATTCTCTCTGATGTAGATGTCTGGTGCTTTTTGAATCTGAAAAATCCCTTTTTTTTTGAGGTGTTTTAAACTATTTTCTTTTTTTAAAAAAAGATCGCTGTTTAGGGATCGTGTGATCATATATGAGATGAAGTCTTGTTCATTGTTTTGAAAAGTATCACTTTTAGCCAACCACATCCAAATTTTAGTTGACTTAGGGGTGGGGGAATATTAACGCCCACTTTTCAGCTGCTTTAGGGTTTTGGGGACGGATCTCATATTTTGAACCATGGTCAAGGGGGAGGAAAACACCTGGTGGCACCCCTCTTTAACTTCCACACCAGGGGAGGGACGTTTTTAACTTTGACAAATTTAACGTACATCGGGCTCCCCTACACGGCGGTATTTAAGGATTTACATCGCCAAGGTGGGGGAACTCTGAGGATTTCACCCAAAAACGCTAAAAGTAATTTAAAGTAGTTACGGGATTTTGGAATAGAAATGCTTTAAAAAACTTCACAAGGGAAAACCCATTTAAACGGCAGCGGTTATGATCAGATCTTATTTGAACAGAAAATAACCCAGAGAATGGAGTCTACATCCGATATCCACTAATTTTTTAAAGCCCCCCAACCTTGTGAAGCTGTTTTTTAATATTTCGTTAAAAATATCAAGAGTATATTTTTTCTTTTTCGGGATGTCAGTGTAAAAATAAATTTTTTAAGGAATTCTCATAGTATTTTATCTATATTCATAATGTTAAAACAAAATTTTTAAAAAAAAAAGGGTTTTTTTTCAACCATATTTTTTTTTTTTGTTTATTTTTTATTATTTTAACAACAATTTTTCCAATTTTGTGTACACATTCTACCCGTAAATTTCTTTTAGAAACTTTTTAACAAAATATTTCGTTAATATTTGTATAGTAAAAAAATGTAAAAAATTTCAAAGCACAAATTTCAAAACGTTATTTTTTTGTTTCGGGCAATCTTTGATAAATTGTGATGTAAAATAAAAAGTTACCCCTTTAGCTAATAGATGCCACATAAGGCTGCTAAAATATTTCTTATTTAATTTCAACTGCATTAGAAACAGAAAAAGTTTAAAGTTATATTTTCAATATTAAATGAAAAATAAACGTGGCTGATTTTCGTGAAGTGTCTACCTTAAAAAACAACATGAATATTTGTATCATGTAAATTTTTTTAAAAATTCGTTTTTTTAAAAATTTTTTAAAAAAGTTCAAGCAAAGGAAAAATATCCGTTTAAAACAAAAAAAACAAAATAACAAAACACAAAAGTCGAAAATTTTTTTAAAAAAGAAATTCTCAAAAATTTTGGGTTTTTCTAATTCTTTTTGTACATATACATTTTTTTTAAATTAACATCATTTACACACTTAAAACCCTTTTCCAATTTTAAAATTTATTCTTTTTTTAAATTTGAGCAAACTTTGGAGATGATTCTTGACCTACAGTCCTCACTCTCAAATGTTTCATTCAAATTACTTGAAAATATTACATGTGAATTTAATGCAAAGAACCCTTTTTGATTCATCATCGTGGAATCTTTACTGAATTGAGACTTGATTTCCTATTCCATTCATACATTTTTACTCTCAAGTATCATTATATTAGTCATTATAGACTATATATCTCTCCTCATTCATTTTTTTTTTCAAAATACACACCATGGCATTAGCAGCAAAGCACCAAGTAGGAGTTACCTGAATAGGACTAAAATCATATGATGTAGTATATATATATATATATTAAATCCAAACCCTGACAGCATTATATCAGCGTTTCTCAACCCTGTGGGGCACGCTCCCCTTGGGGGCGTGACAACTCTACGAGGGGGGCGTAGCATGTTGAAAAGTCAAAAACAAAAGATTTTAAAAAATTATTAATTTACTGAAAGTAAACAAAAAATACATTCTGACGTAATAAAAAATAAAATACGCATTTATAAGCTGATTTATTACACTTATAAATGTATCGGTGCTACGCAACGTATTTTATAATTAATTTAACAATACTAAGTTAAGAACAAGTTTCATAATCACCAGTGACCCCATGGGATTGTCACATCTAAAATTAACACTTAACTTCATAATTTATACGGTTTATCATAAATATACTTAACTGCCGATTCAAAGTTAACAATTCGCTTCCCAAAGCCAACCGTTTTCGACGTAGGTGCGCTATCTGAGGGATTGGGAGGAATAAAGAAGCAAATATATACCGTAAAATCCGACGTATAACGCAACTAACTTTTGCTGCAATTTTTAATTTTTAGGTACATTCGCCGTATAACGCACACCCCCTTTTTTACGAAGAACCCTGAAATATACGTGCGAAATCTCTTACGTTTTGAAGTCATTAACTCTAGATATTATTCCAAGATTTAGAAGAAAAAAATAGTGTACTCTTCTAGAACTACAACCTTTTAAGTTTATATGGAATGTCATTTATTTAACATAAACAGTATTTCTATTTACGCAGAAGGCTAATTTTTTTTCTATGCTGATCTTCTTTTAATTTTTTAAGCACTCATTTTTATACCCGGCGTATAACGCATGCCCTTAAATTTGATCGTATTTTTTGCTTTAAAAGTGCGCATAATACACCGGTTTTTACGGTAATCTGAAATAATTAAATCCTTCGCAAACATTGCCAAGGTCCTTTTATTGCATTCCAAAGCCTTCGGAATAATTTATGGATAGCAGTGCGAGAAAAGATCGTACTTCCGAAAAAACGTATGTATAAGCCAGGGGAAAATTTAAAGCTTTAGCTGAGTGAGACGTTATATACGCCGGTGGCACTTAAGAGGTTAAAATCGTACGTAGTTTTAGCATCAAAGTATTGTAGTATTAAATTCAATACATTGTTTTTGGGGAATGAGGGGGCGCGATAAAAAATTAAAATTGAATATTGGGTCGCAATATTAAACCCCTTTAAAACACTGCTTTATATGAATTGAGTGCTGTTTCAAAAAAGCCAAGAGAAAAAAGAAAACCAAACGAGATAGCCTACCTCGGGCCCTCATGCGAGTTGTGATCCTTCTGGACTAAAAGTTTTGTGGATGGCCCCAAATGGAATTGACCCAATATACAGGGGAAAGGGTGATTGACCGTATAAACGCTTGACAATCAAAGAACAACAGTACGATGGTCATTATAGAAATTTCCCCGTAATGCCCCGTTTTTTTGGATAAGGACGCTTGGGGTGGATCAGGAAAAATGCTTCGCTTTTTGGGCGAGTCTTCTAGAGGGTGCACTTTGAGGCCAGTGGCCAGGTTCACCTATCCCCCCCAACATCGTGAAATGGGTAATTTAACCCCAAAATGTGATTCTGCAATTTGACCACTCTGTTCTTTTACTAATTTCAGTTCTTCTCAAATGATGACATCTGCTCCTACGTTTGAAAGATATTTTGAGGATTGGTATTTAAGGTATTTAAAAGGGGGGACCTAGTGACTATAAAACCCAGACTCCCCGGTCATGGTTCTGTACCTAGTGCCACCACAGAGCCACCGTGAAGAAAGACTGATGCTCGTTAAATCTGTCGAGTCTTGGAGTCTTTCCATTGGCGTGGTGTGAAAATTCGAAGAGATAAATGTCAGTTCAGAGGTCGTCCTCGTCGCATGGTTAAAAATTACGATGTCCGTTTCCAGTATCTTGCGTTGTTATATAGTACGACGTTAATTAACACTCACTCGTATATTCCATGGTAATGTGCTCCAGTTTTTCATCCATTAGTCCCCAAAAGTTAATCATTTGCAAATTCTTTCGTAAGGTATGGAATAACGCAATTTTACCCCGTTTGGATAATTCCTCGTTAGTGTATAGCTATACGACTTATAGTGTATCCCAGTGCTTCTCGAAGTTGCAATATTCGCGATCCAATATTCAATCATAATTTTCATCGCCCCCCTCATACAATAACAATGTATTTAAATCAATTATACTATACTTTAACGCTAAAACTACGATACGACTTTAACCTCTTAAGCACCCTCATAGTATATAATAAAGTGTAAGACAAAGTGTTTATTTCCTCGGACGTATATATACGTCTTTCCGAAGTACGATATTTTCTCTTCATAAAATTATTCCAAAGGCTTTGAAATGGAATAAAAGAATCTTGACAATACTTGCAAAGTATTTACTTATTTCAGAATAATTTGCTTCTTTATTCCTTCCCCCCCCCTCCAATACATTACATACGCGTGCCTACATGGAAAACTGTTGGCATAGGGAATCACGTAACTTTTAATCGGCAGTTAAGGGATTAATTATGAACCATACAAATCATCAAGATAAGTGTTAATTTCTTTTTTTAATTATATATGTATGACAACCCCATGGGGTCACTGGTAATTAATAAACGTGTTCGTAACTTAGTATTATTAAACTAATTATAAAATACATTGTGTAGCACTGACACATTTATAAGTGTAATATGTTAGTGTAAATGAGTGTATTTTATTTTTTTATTATGTCAGAATGTATTTCGTTTGTTTACTTTCAGTAAATTGATAATTTTTTTAAAATAATCTTCTGATTTCGACTTATATGCTCGCGCCCCCCTCGTAGAATTGTCAAGCCTCCCCCCAAGGGGGGCACGCCCCATAGTGAGAAACGCTGGTGTATCCACCTCAGGCTATAGAGCATAGGTCGGCCAAGTGGTGGTCCACGAGAAAATTTCGTTGGTTTCCAGAAAAATGAGGAATATACTTACTCATCACGTTATGTTTTAAGATGCATTAAAACAATTCAATTCATAACAATACGTGAAAAGGCATAAAAACGCTACATCATGGAATAACGCCACGGTAAAAAAGGAACGTACCATACTAGGAATGTATAATGCTAAAAGTTTGATATTCTTAAGCCATTCTTAATTGTTTTTACAGTTTTTGTTTATTTTATTATGGTTTATTTAAAAAAAATTCATAATTTGGTTACAATTAATAGTTTTATTAACTAGATACATTTTATGCGTTCTTAGATCACAAATTTTTATGAATATATTTAACACTTAAGAAAATCCTATTGGTGGTCTGCGGGTTTTAAATTATGAATTTACTGGCCCGTGGTGAGGTCAAAAAGTTTGGCGACCGATGCTATAGAGTATGTTTTCAAACCACCAAATATTCGTAGCCATAAAATTAAAACGTTACAAGAAAAGTAGTTTAAAAAAAATTCTTTCAAAATTGCCTCTTTTTAAGAAATAAACAGAACTCTTTAAATATTTAAATATAGTTTCGCAGATGCATCTTGTTGCTTCCAAATAAATATAATAATCTTGGCTTCGAATACACGCAGAACCCTTGAATTCTCCATTTCGAGAAAAACAACCATTTTTCTTTTCCCTCTTCTCATGAATGAATTCGTGAAAGAATTCCACGAATACATTCAACAACAACGGAATACAAACATCACGGACAAGTTCACACATTTCAAACGATGTGAAATTGTGAGCGCAAACATAGAAGAGAGAATAATCAGGAAGTAAGAGACGGAAAAATGATAATTCCAAAACAAAGGCTTAAACGATGTGGAAACCATCTGCACGACTCTTCCTTGGCATCTTACGCGTTTCCTAGGAAACATACGAAAAAACACCCACCATTCAAAGCAATTACTTCTATATACGAAACACAGTGTTGGGGTGGTGTCCTAAAAATACTCTCTCCAGTTTCGTAATCGAAAATTTCTCCTTTATTTGCAGGAGCTGCAATTGATGAATAGGGAAGAGGGTTCTATCTAAACAGTGATGTTCCGACAGGGGAAACAACGGTAAGTACGATGAGATCCAAACAGAAAGAGGACTGTGAGTAAATAAAATTCTTGTGTGTTTGGAAGAAAAGAAAGGACTGAACAGTTATTTTTCGTTTTTTGTAGCTTAAATCTGCGCTCATTTTTTCGCATTTGTACAATGAAAATGTCACAATTTTGTCAGTACTTTTCTATCCTTACTAATATTATAAACGTGAAAGCTTGTGTGGATGTTTGGTACGCTTTCACGCAAAAACAACTGAATGGATTTTAATGAAACTTTACAATAATATAGCTTATACGTCAGAATAACACATAGGCTATAATTTATAAAGATATTGTGTGAAGTGTCCAAAATATAATGATAATTGTCAAGTAATTAGGAAAAAATTCTGCCATCTGCAAAAACGCCCACAATAGCATATGTCTTTTATGTGTGAAGCAAAACTTTCTCTTTTGTTATGTCTACGCCAGGTGCAAGGAACTGTGAAAGCTTGAACAGGTAGAGAGTGAGGCTGATTACAATTTTAACATAAAATAAATTAAACAAAAAGTAATATTAACGTATTACACTTCCAGATATACATTATTTATACTATTTTAAGCGTTCATTACACAAAATTTGTAACAATGTGTTACTTTTGCTGAGCAGAGATCAGCTTAGGAAGGTGTTTTCAAAAAATAGACCCACAAGAGAAAGTTACAGGGAGTTAGATAAAAAAAAATCCTTTTTATCAGCCATTAGATCTACAGACTTAAAATTTAACAAACAGGATTTTTTTTTTCCATTTAAGCTGAAATGTGCAAAAAGCTTTTATTTATTTATTTATTTTGAATTTGCAATTCACGTAAAATTAACTCATTAAAAACTTCTTTATCCTTCAATCTGTATTGTTTAATTTTTCAATTCACCCGTGCGAAGAACGGGTATAACAGCTAGTACTTTATATTTCCCCTTTTAACACAGAATATGCTACAGCAGCGTTTCTCAAACTGTGGGGCGTGCCCCCCCCCAAGGGGGGCGTGAGCATATTGAAAATTCGAAAACAAAAGATTATTTTAAAAAATTATTAATTTACTGAAAGTAAACAAGCAACATACATTCTGACATAATAAAAAAAAGAAAAACACATTTGTACTGATATAATACACTTATAAATGAATTGCACAATGTATTTTATAAATAATTGAACAGTACTAAATTAAGAACTAGTTTAATGATTACCAATGACCCAATGGGTTTGTCACAAGTAAAATTATATACAACAATCAACACTTATCTTTGTCATTTGTACGGTTTATAATTAATCCCTTAACTGCCGATTTAAAGTTACGCGATTCGCTTCCCAAAGGCACCATTTTCCACTTAAGCGCGCGTATGTGATGCATTGAAAGAAGGAGGGATGAAAAGGCATAAATAAGTAAGACGTTCTCTGAAAGAAATAAATCCTTCACACTGTCAATGTACTTTTATTGTATTCCAAATCCTTCGGAATAATTTTATGGATAATAGAGTATGGATGAGAGAAGATCGTATTTCGAAAGACATATACGTCCGGGGCAATTATCGCTTTGGCTGGACGAAACGTTTATATACGCCGGTGGCACTTAAGTATAGTCTTCATAGTCCAAGTAACTATGAATATAAAATTTGGCGATAGATTTTATATATTTTTCACTCTTAGATCCTCGATCTCACCCACTATTTAAAAATAAAACGAACGATGAAAAAAGGACCCTCTGAAAAAAATTGAGGATTTCTTTCTACGAGATTTTAAATATATTCTAAAATAAAAGTTTTCCATAAAAAAGCAATTAAAAAACGTGTTTTTTATTAAATGAGATTCATACATAAAAAGTTTAAAATATGGAATTTAGGATTCATCGAATTTTTTCGAATTAATACAAAATCACAAGAATAAAAAAGCTAGCAAATTGTTAAATTATTTTTATTTTACAGAAAAAATTTTGGCGAGAAAAATTAATTAATTCACAAAAGAAAAGAAATACAAGTGTGAAATTGTTGGCGTGTCTTATGTTTGGTAGTGCTTATGAGTGAAAAAAGTTTAAAATTAGTTGTTTTACGCTTTAAGCTCAAGTTTAACAGAAGAAAAAAATGCTATAAAAAAATTTTTCAAATAATTATCCGTCAGAAAATAAAAATTTTAAGTAAATTTTATTCAGAACTTAAGTCGGGAGCTCAACTTATTTTTCACTTCGAACTTTCATGAAAAAAAATGTTATTTCAATATTAAATAAGAGTACTTTAATTTATAGTACTAAGAATTTCAAATAGTGTAGTTATTTCAAAATAATACAAGTTCAACTGTTCCGAAGCTATTTGGCTTACACAAATAACAGTTCCTTTTGATTCTTATAAATAAAATTTTCTTAATGAAATTATCTTTGTTTTGTTAAATAAGACCGCAAATTTTCTCAAACATTTTTTAGAAGAAAAATAATTGGAAATTTCTGAATAAGATAATCTAAAGTATTATTTATCTTTTTTCAGTGAATTATTTATTTAGTTTTTTTTATACTTATTAGAATCGGAACCAAAACAATATTTGTAAAATACAATTAACTGCAACAAGGAATTTGATTCAAATTTATTACTTTTTCGTTAAAAAAAATTATAGTTTCTGAAGCGACGTCTAAATACAAAAATATCTCATAAGAATTTATATTATTTTCTGAAAAGCTCAAAAATTATTCAATAGATTTAGATTAAAATATCTTATCGAATCGCAGAACATTCAGAACTTGTATGTAAATAAACGTAGATATATCAGCAGAATACTTTGGCAATGCTGGTGAAAACAGACAACAGTAGTTAAAAAAAATTCAGATTCTTATTTATTCTGTTTCTGAATCCAATTTAAAGCTTATAGGGAAAGTTTTGAGGATATTACTTTTATCATAATAATTAAACAAAAACCTTTTAAGAAACCTGAAGGAAAAAAAGAATTCTATGAACAATATACGCAATCAAAAGCAAAAGATTTATAATCAAATCAAAGATTCCATATTTCTTTGCAAAAAATAATACTTTCCAAAATAGATTTTTAAGTTATTTAAATGAATTATGATGATTTTTTGTTAATAACTATAAATTATACAACCGAAATTAAAAGCCAATTTTCTCACCTGGAAAATAAAATAAAAAATAGTCAGGTAATAAGCTTAAATGCATTATACTATTTATTCAAATTTCTTCGTACTTTTTTTAACTTTACTTCTAAAAAAAATTAACCTTTTAATAGCATAATTGCTCAGGCAATTCTATTTTTATACGTATGAATATTTTTTATTATTAAATATATTTATTCATTAAAAACCTTTGGGTGAAAAACTATTCAAGCAAAGAAGTAAATAGAATTTTTAATTTATTACTCAGTGTATTTCCTCTTTCTTGTAAAAGTTGTTTTTCCTCTAATAGAGTACAGTTGAGAGAAAACAACCAAATATCGTAATATCCTAAGTCCTTTAATTGTATAAGAAATGTTTTATTATCTTTTATAGTGGAATTGTACTTTTTAAAATTTGAAAAATGCAGCCTGCACAAAAGTGACAAATAAAAATATTAACTATCTCACATCAATAAAAAGATAATTTTTTTTACATACGACTTAGTATATTATGAATATAATTATCAATATAATTGATTTTCTGTTAGATAATGTTATGTGTTTCAAATATATATATCTTAATATTTCGCATAACATAGCAAAATTTAGCTTTTATGGTTATTCTTTAAAATTATAGCAAATGCCTAAGTCGAACTGGTGTAAACCATTACAATTCATTTCACGTTTAATATGTATTCTATTTGAGGAAACTGTTATCAAATAAAACATTCAAATCTATTATTTACCAATTTTATTGTATATTTTAATTGAATAATATGGAAAAATAAAATATTTTTCAATATGTTAGCATCAGTACTTGTAACATGATCTGTATGATATCAGAGAAAAGCCCTTTTTCTAGTTTCAACAATTATTCTAAAAAATAAAACAAAACCTTCGAAATCCATGATTATTTTAGAATGCTTCTTATCAAATATTCATAAAGATTTGATCGATTTTTCCGAGACATTCGAACATCGGAACATTTGTAAGGCCTTATCACATAACTATACTGTCTAGGCTTATTTTTCGATGAATTCTAAAACACTATTATTGTATACAAACTTAAATATTTCGAAAAAGTCTAAAATATTTATCGTTCCAAGAAGTGTACATAAATGCAGAAATTTGAGAATAAGTGTACACATAAAAGAATATATGAACATTGCTAACTCAATAATTTGTTGAGCAGCGTTTAAGTTTGATTCGTTAACAAACGTTTTAATTTCGCTATACGTGAAGTTTATTGTCGAAGTAGTATTGTAATTCCGAATCACACCCAAATGCCGAGGATGTTACCACGCAAAGAATATTGATGTTCTAATATATTTTATATGCACGCATACCTCCCTCATCCCTCTATTGTTTCGCACAATGAGCTTTGATGGAAACAGGGTGCACTAGCGATTTAGCTTGAACATCAACCAGCAACAGGTTTCGTGTTATTGCTTTAACATAGCAAATATTAAGTTGTAACAGTTGGATGTGCATCAAAAAATGACAGGAGCTGATGACCAGAAAAATAACCCTCTTATAATTATTAGTTTAATATTCCTTTTTTTTTCCTTTTAAACAATTATAAAACAATAAATCTTACTCACCAATTAAATAAAATATATGGCATTACAAAGCAAGTTCAAGTTCTAAATTGTTTGATGATATTAATGATTTGATCACAGTTAAAGTTGTTTTAAAAATTTAAATTGCCTTTTAAAACTTAAAAAATAATCTTGATGCCATCGATAAAAATATTTTCAAATGCAAACATATAGTTATTTATAATTAGTTCGGATTAAAATCGAATATTGAAACCAAGTTAAAAAATGTGTGTGTGGCATTCGTGAAAATTAATTCAAGTAAAATCAATGTTAGCAGATATTTTTTTTAATTCATGAGAGAATACATACAGATGGCAAACATAAAAGTAGGTAGGCAAATCGCAAGACAACTTTTTCTCAATGCAATGAAAAATTGGTATTAGAAATTCATTATCTTTTAAAATTAATCAAAATTTGTTCTAAGATGTCATCTACTTAGAAACTAATTCGTAAAGACTGCCTTATTCTTTTATTATAACGTTTAGAACGCTGTTCATTCTTGACTTGTCAAATATTTCCCTTAAAACTCGAAACATGTTAAATAAATTTTCAAGTCAAAAATCTGCAAGTCGGTAGAAATCTGATCTTGAAATAATAAAATGATATAAAGGCGCATTCAATATCCCTACAAAATAGTAATCAATGAATTTTAATGGCTAATTGTCTTTTTCGTTATTTTTATAAGGAAATTTAAGGCTTGGATGATTTTTGTATCAAGTATTTCACGTTATATTTGAACACATTTATTTCTACAATACGTTCTTTGTAAATACCATAACAATTATGAAAATACAAAATACATTTCAACTTCGCAAATGTGGATTTTTTTTTAATGTTGCTCACTTAAAACTCTAGAATAATGTTCTTTCACAATTCCAAGAACAAATTATCACTATTTCTTTCATTCGATTAAAATAATTGTATATATAATGTGCGCTTTTTATTGCTAATCGTTTCTAATGTTCATAACAGATTCAATCTTAAAATTTTTACGGCTAGATCTTTGTCAAATTTAAAAGTGCATTCATTTTTTTCTAAAACTAAAATTAATTGTACAATTATCTTTTCAACAGCTGCGAAAAAAATTACCATCTAATTTGATACGAGTATTAAAAGAAAACGTTAATCTGTATAAATAATGATTCGAGAAAAATCATTATTAGTTTTAATAGCCTTTCATAAATAGAGAGCATTTAATTTTATAAAAAATAAATAACAAAATATATAACAAGTATTTGAATTTTTAGTCAAAAACTGCATTTGTTTTTGTTTTTAAAAAAAAACCATTCTTTAAGAGTTTTATTCGCAAATGTCATGAAAATAGCAAAAAAAAAACGGAATATACAAACGATATTTTAAAAAAACATTTTTTCCTGTAATCAATTATCAAACATTTTTCTTGGACAACTTTTTCACACAAATATTTTAAAAGTAATGTACCATAAATATTCTGTGAAATATTTTAATATATTTTTATCTGATTATCCACAATTAGCTTTTTGATAAATTTGGCGAACAAACACGAAAAAAAGGCGTATTAATATCAATATTACACGTTGTCATTTTTGAGAAAACATAATTCTAATAACTAAAGTTGTAAATAAATGTCTGCAATTTGCAAAAAAAAAAAAAAAAATGCATCATTTAGTAACTGGACATTATTTTATGTTGGTTTTGTTAAGTTATGTACAGAAGATTTATAATAAAATATTCGAACAAAAAGTTTCAAAAATGAAACAATTTAACAAATAAGAACCTGTATATATAACCTGTCCAATGTTCATATCTTAAACGATAAAAACACATGAAAAACGTTTTATAAACATAGTGAAAATATCTTACCTGCCAAATGAACAGCGGTTCACCACGCTGTGTTCCGGTGTCCCGTGCGGAGTTGGCGTCCCAGAGGCCACCGATATCCTTTCCGGGTCAAACACTTTTTTTGTCTGGTCCGTCCCAGAGGCAGTTCTTTCGATTAAAACACTTGTGCTCGCCACGGTTGAAGAATTTGAAAGAGATCCTTTAATGAAAAATCCACTGAGACACAAATTCCATCGAATAAACTGTTCAGTTAATATTTCTAGTTCATGACTGATATTTTTAATTTTTTTCACTTGAATTGACGAAAAATATAAAAAATAATTTTAAAAATAAAATCGTCTGTTTATGTTAAAACTAAGATATAATTATATATTTTATAATGTTATGAAACAAAAACTAAACCGAATAATTTTACAAGATTATAAAAATATATTTTGCAAACAATACTTATGAAATAAAATTGATTTTTGAAAAATTAAAAGTTCAGAGTTTTATTAGAGTTGTTTTTGAAAAATCGTCTTGATAAAGTTCGAAATTAAATTTACAGTAAAAAAAAAGGAATTTTAAAGAACCAGTGTTATATAAATTATATTTGTTTTCTTATATTTTTAAGCAATATTTGATCCAATAAAACGAACAAAAGGCTTTAAAATATATCACGAATTTGAACAAGAAATATCCAGGAAGCGGTAGATAGCGGAATTAACTTTGGCAACAACCACGAGTTGAACAAAGCTTTTGGCGCCACTGGAAATCGAACGCGATTTTGCTTCACCTCTAGCAGACGATATTGTGACTGTTTTTCAGATTCGCACTCTTACCCCGTGTCGGTGGCAGCGCCTCACGTGGTCAGATTCTTGGGTTCGAAAAGGGGATTGATTAATTAGCTATTCTCGCTGGTTTAACGACATGTAAAGTGAATTTCTGGGATAGAGAAAGTATTTTTATTTTTTGTTTGTGAGTTTAGTCGTTTTGGTGTGCAAGAAGTTTCTTGTATTTAAATTTTGTTTTACTGTTCTCTTTACTTTTTTTTATTTTAAAAAACTTTAAAATTTTTTGGAATCTTCCAATTTTTTTTCTTCTTGTAGCTATTGCATACGTAATATTTTTATGTAGAACTTTTAAATAGGTAAAAGAATTTTTTTTTTTTTAGTTTAGAGTGAATTAGGAAGAGATTCGGCGGGGATTTCGGTATCAATCTTATGCATGAATAAAATAACTGATTACGCTCGGAAACATGATTTTGAAAAAATGTATAAATAAATAATTTTGATATTTAATGTCATTTGAATTAGAATAAACATATAAAATTGTTTTAAAAATATTGCACGAAAAAATTATCTAAATGCAATTTTTGACAAAAATGAAGAAAAAACGACAATTTCAAAACATTCTCCTTTTATGAAAAATTTTTCTATAATTATATTTACTATTATATTATGTTTCTATAATTATAGTCCGCTATTTATAGCCAATACTTCTATACCAGGGTTGAACTAAAAATTTTGAGAAAGTCACATTTTTTCAGAGTTAGGATCAATTTTAATAATAAATGGTCGTTCTTGTTAAAATTTCTCAACCCTGATGTAATAAAACATAAATAAATCCACTTTTTACTTAAATATTTCAAAAAGTTTAGTTCAACCCTGCTATAGAAGTTCTAGCTGTATATAGGTAAAGTATTATTATTATAGAAGCATTTTTCATCAAAAGAAAATGTATTGAAAATAAATCAGTCTTCTCATTTGTTGCCAAAAAATTACATTTATAAAAAATTATTTTTCTTGTAATACTATTCTTAGAACAATTTTATATGTATATTCTAACTCAACTGACAGTAGATAATAAACAAATTATTCATTTATAGGCTATTTAAAAATCATGGTTCCGAATGAGTTCACTTTAAAGTGTGTTAGGAAAGGAGATTTACGTTATTTCTTTTGTTGTTTCAGTATTATGTTTGGATTAAATAAACTCATTTTAAATTCGGGTGGTAATGAGATTGAAATTGAAAGAGAGTGAAACACAGAGAGAGAAAGTGAGACAGAGAGAGAGTGAGGCAGAGAGGGTAAGAGATTGAGAGAGGGTAAGAGATTGAGAGAGGGTAGAGACGAGATAGGGAAGAGATTTAGAGGG
>BMAV01020326.1:255035-295562 GCA_019973955.1 Trichonephila inaurata madagascariensis | reverse complement strand
CTAAAATCATAAATTTATCCATTTATACGCTTTTTTTCAAAATCACGGTTCCGAACGTATGGATAAAACAAATAATCACAAGATGCACCAGTGTTTAACACCAGTTAACACCAGCATTAAACACCAGTTAGTACCAGTATTTTTAACACCAGTAAATAAAACTGCAACATTGTCGAAAACAGTGAATGTATGATGTCTTCTATCTCTGCAGAGAGCACTCGCATCATCAAATTCACCTGGGATGTCTTTTTCAAATGATACTATACTTAATAAATTATTTTGAGAGCCTTTTGAATGAAATAATATACTTTGGATAAAAGCTTTGGAGGCATAATTGTTTTCTGAAGAAATTTGACAGTCATTTAGAGACACGTGACATTCTGAAAACATCGTATTTAAGAGATAATTAATAGAACCACATCTGTCTGCATCTTGGAAAGCTTCATCATTTGCCTTTAAGAAAAGTCAATTGCCTAAAAATCTTCAGAATATCGATTTTGAGTTTTTGATATTTCTGAAATCTGTAATTCATGAACTTTCCAGGGATATAACATATTTGCCATTTCATGCATTAAAAGTATGTCAAAATGTCTCTAAAAAATAATCAGCTGTTGTGCCAAGCCCACTTTGACTGATAAAAATGTAAATATTAACCTTTTTTAAACCTGGAAAGCAGTTGCAAAGCCTCTACACTTTTCATTTACATTTTACATTTTTCCAATTAGTTTTTCTCTCTCTCTCTTTCTCTATATTATACATATCTTGTTCAAATTTTCAATTGTTAATAAAATACTTTCTATTCATCCATTCAAATTCCAATACATTTTTTAAAATTTGTAGTGGATGACACTTGATGTTAATACAGTTTTTTTCAAATATTAATTCATTTTTTATTTAATTAATGAATAAATAGTAACAAAACAAAAATAATAGTCCACAGCTTATATAGAAAGGAAAACCGTTCGTTGTGTCTCTGTAGCTCAATGGATAGCGTGATGGACTTCTAATCCAAAGGTCACTGGATCGGCCTAATTTCTGACAATGTGATTTCTTTTTTACTGTGTACTAATTTATTAGAATAATTAAATTAAATCAATGAATAAATAGTAACAAACAAAAATAGTCCAACACCATATATAGAAAGGAAAATGGAAAATTGCAAGGAAAGTTTCTTTCTATTTTGTCACTTAATATTGGGATTCTATCATATGTATATACATATTTATATTAATTGTAACTATTTAATAAAAAGTAACTAAAATAAAATTTTTCTTGGTTGACCTAAGTAGGAACTAACTTAATTTTTTTTTATATCATTGGCCTAATTATCAGAATGCGTAACTCCATCTGGGGTGCTAATTTGATATTCGAATGCTACGTGCCAAGCTGTTGTTTATGTTCGCCAAAATGGGCAATGACATTACAATATGGTTATCTTGATAATTGAATCGTGTGGTCATGTGTAACGTCATTTGTATCGTTTGGCGCGATTCCCTAATCGCGGCAAATAGGGCTTGGCGCGTAGCACTCGTATATCAAACAAGTCTCCTTTGTGGAGTTACGCATTCTGAGAATTAGGTTGATAATATATTACTTGTTACACAATTAACTGTAGACTAACTGTGTAAAGCTGCACACTTAACTGTTAGTTTGTTTATGTACTTTTGAAGCGAAGTTTGTAAATTTTATGAAATCATTGTGCATTTAATTATTTGAAATTTACAGTCTGGGGGAATGTTTTGTGGTGTATTGAAAAAGGTCTTCCCTTCGAAATTTTATCCTTACGCTATGAAGATGCTTATAGTTTTAAATACTGCAAAGCTTGTTTGTACGGACTCTGTTCAAAACGTGTTCATTAAGCTATTTGTGTAAATGAAAATAGTAAAAATTTTCCAGTTGCATGTAGGTGAGACACGGAAGTAATGAGATTAAATGTCTCCAAATGGTGCACTTATTGCAACCAACATAGATACTGGACGCTATAGGTGTTAAAATACCTTCGAAGTACTGCATATGTAAAACCCAACCTTTTCTCATCTAGGAATTTCATATCTAATAGATCAATGGAAATCTAAGGAGAACCAAGAAACGCATAATAAATTATAAGGCACAGAGTGTGTTTTTTTAAAAGGAGGTAAGATTTTGTATAAAAATTACTGCTTTCTAAAATTTATATTTTTAAAATTGTGTAAATTTGCTGTATGCATGTACTCTATGTTTCTTATTAGCAATTGTATATACTGAAGTGATATTTTTAAAATATTGTTAAAACATTTAGCTAGAAAGCAGGTAACGTGACAAAAAGTTTCAATTTTCAACAAATTCATAATGATGTTCGGTAAAAGTTTGTCTGAAAAAACTAATTAATATATTTAAAAAATTTTACTTCAGTATAAATATAAATGTGTAATTAATATGCAGTCAAAATCTTGAGTCTTTATGTTTAATAGTTTCAGAGAAAAAGGTAAGGGAGGATACATCAAATGTGATGTTTATTGTCGTTGCGAGAAGCTTGTTACATACATAAAAAATTTATATAAATTTCATGTTTAAAAATATAAAAAAAGTTTTACTTTGGCTGTTTTAGAAATCATTTGTCCAGTTTAAAGCAACTTTTGAGATCTGATACTTCTAGAAATTCTGTTTGCATGTGAACATACAAAACCCCAACGAAAACTTTCGGAATGTTGTATAATCATGTATTTCCAAATGCAATCACAAATTCATATATCAAAACTATATTGATACTGTTGGGGTGAAGCGAGCGAACTATTTTTTCTGGCGGAAGGATAACTGTGTGACCCACCCACGCGAGGTTTTCCCGCTTCACTCCCACGCATTCCTTCCACGGGGTGCACTAGCTGACTGGTCGCTGTGTGCTTTTGGTCAGACTCGCTGTGTGCTGTTTCCGTGATCGTTATTTTGGGTATTTGTGAAATAAATGTGCTGTCCAGAGATACTTGAGTGGAAGTAATTTCACAAAAGAACAACAAGTGGTTGCAGAGCCTGGCTAGTCTATGTAATGTGTTAGTTGACTTTGTGAACATTTAAAGCTTTCTACCTACAATGGATAAAATAACAATTCCCAATTTAAACGGAACGAACTATTTTATTTGGGAGCTTAAGATGTGAAAGCTGCCCTTAGCTTAAAGAGATTAGACTCTCTAATCTTAAACGAAAAACCTGAAGACCTAAACCGTAAGGATGACATGGAGTGGCAGTTAAAAAATTTAGACGCCGTATCTTATATTAAACTATCGCTCTCCGACGGACAAGCATTGCAATTCGCGGCGGAAGACAACGCAAAAGTGCTGTGGGAGAAAATAAGAGCGACTTTCATCGGCCGAGGCGAAGACCGAAAAATTGACGCGAGCATTGAACTCAAGAACATTGTCATGAAAAACGGCGAAAAATGTAGGGGGTTATATTGCAAGAGCGCGGGGAAACGACTGGTCACTCCCTAGGGTTGGACGCCGAGGAATTAGTCTACCATACCGTTAGAGGATGAATGGAAAATTCTAAAGTGCGCGATATTTTAAAAACTCAAAGAGACAGATCTATAGAAGAAGTTCTTCAAATTTAAGGGGAAAAAGAAACAACTTTCAACTTACCAATTAAAACTCGTATGGATGGGGGTTAATGCTGAAGCATTTTATTCCAGGAGAAAAAAAGGAACACAAACGAGACTGTGCTACATCTGTCGAAAACCAATCACCAGGCAAAGGATTGTTACTATTGAAACAAAAACTTCCCAAATACAAGCCTAAGGGAAAATAACACAAAGAAACAATTCGTCTAGAAACTATCATGTATATACAGCTTCCCATCGAGAAGAAAAAATATGTGACAATACCTGATCCTGGGTAGTGGTGCAGCCTGTCATATGGCTAAAGAATCTGTGTGGTTTAAAAATATTATTCCAGAAGTTATGGACATTTATTTAGCCGATAAGAATACTAAGATGGTGAGCCAAGGAACTGGAAACGTTTCAGTTAAAACTGTGAGTACAAAACACTGTAATTCTACTAATATAACAATTACTAATGTCAGTTATGTTCCTCAATTAAGATGTATTATTGTCTGTAACATGTTTAATGGATAAAGGTTTTAAGATTAAATCAGAAAATAATTTTTGTATTGATATATGATAAAAAAAGATAAGTTAATAATAAAGATCTAAAAATAATGGTAATTAGAAAAAATTAGAACCTATGTATAATTCCCGAGGTTATATTTTTTGACCAATCTATAATAATTATGAAATTTGGCATAACAGGTTATGTCATTTATAAATTGTAAATATATGCTTAAAATGAAAGATTATATTGATATTGATAATGTAAATAATTTCACATGTGAAACTTGGTCAAGCAACATTGTAGTGGCTACATCATCTAAGTTACTTATGAACAAAAATACTTGAACCAGAAGTACTCGTCTAAGAAATGTGTCAATTTGGGCAATTTTTGTTTACTATCTTCTCTTTAATTGTTGGGCAAAATGCGCGAATAATTTTTTTTTTATATCTCCATAGTTTTAGTTCTCTAATTTATGCAATACAATTTGTATGCACTCGAGTACTTATTAACTTTAAAAGAAAGTTTGAAAAGTAATGACTTTACAGTACGCGTGGGAAATCTGGCTATTTACACTCTAAAAAAAAAAAAAAAAACGACGCACCAAGAAGGAGTTTTTCGATTAAAAAGTTCGTATGCAAAGACATTTGTACCGAAATTCAAATGTTTAAAAAATTTGGTATTCAATAAATGAATAGCGGATCTACACCACATCGGAACTGATACCAGTGGTGTCTATAAGAAGCAATTTCAGTCTGATGGTCAAAATTTCTGTTGCAGGGATTTGAAAGTTTCAACGCTGAAAAATGCTTCGCCGCAGGTTTCGAGCCTTACAAGAACGTCAGAGTTTGAAAGGGCATCATTGGTTTGAAAGAGGCAGGTTGGGAAATTGAGAATCGCCGTCATGGGGTAAGCGATGGGCCATCAGAAGATGCTGGCGAGAATGGGGGGACAAAGCAGATTTCAGCCCATGATGGTAGCGGTTTACCGAGGGGGCCCAAAAGATAGGAGGACAGATTGATTGTCAGATCAGCTATCAAAGCACCTGATCCATCGTTATCAATCATCAGACGTGCGACCCCCACAAGAGTGTCCAATGACCCCACAGACGGCTGATAAGGAAATTTGCTTGTACCAACCGCTACGCCATGCCGTTTTTCGCTGAAGTCGAGCCAGATCACAATGGTGCTTGGCTCGGTCAATTTGGAATCATGCTGACTGGGGACTTGTGGTGTTTAGCGATGAATCCCGCTTCCAACTGTGTGCTGACGATTATCGAAGACGAATCTGGAGATGCCTTGGACAGCGTGCCGATCTCGCTTTCACTACTGCACGCCCCACAAACCCTCAACCAGGAGTTATGGTCTTGGGTGCAATTTCTTTTGACAGCCGGACCCCTTTGGGCGTCATTAGAGGCACACTTACAGCACAGCAGTACATCGCCGACATTCTGATAACTGTTTCGCTACCATTCCTTTAGCAGCACCCTGGCCTTATTTTTCAGCAAGAAAAGGCCAGACCACATAAGGCACGTGTTGCTATGTGTGAACTGTCTTAGGTTTTTAAAGATGTGATAATAAGTATAGTAAGATGTTCCATAGAATTTGAATATTGTCAAATAACACTTTATAAAAAAAATATTAAAAAAATCGAAAATAATATAAACTTCCCAAGAGGAGTTCGAAATTACTTTCAACTGAATTGCAATGATTATAGTTGTGCTGCAACCTTTTACATTTATATCCCGACCGGCCATCCGGTATAGTGATTAGTGACGCTGACTGTGGTGCCGTAGGGACTGGATTCGAATCCCGGAGAAGGCATGAATGTTTGTAAATGTATAAGGCCTTGGTGGCAGGGGAGTACTTTAAATAGCCGTCGAGCAGCAAATATTCTCGTGAGGTTGGTAGAAGGGGAAGAGAGGGGGGAGGCTCTTGATCACCCCCAGAGTGTCCTCCCTCAAAATTGGGGTGGAACTGAGCAAAATCTTACTGTCACCTGCATGGTACTCAAAGCTAAGGCTAACGACAGGCGTAAAAATCTAGCCCTTAGCCACGATGAATACCATGAACCTTGATCCGATGTTACTGTCGATCAGGTGGCATAAGTAACAACAACACATTTATATAAATTCGGGAGAAATCATCGAAAATTCGGCTTGTTGATGGTCAAGGTCCGAGGGCCCCGGTGCTCGGCACCAATTAACCCATTAGTAGCTACGCCACTGCTCTTTAAATGTGTAAAATATATACCTGGATAAATGAAACTTTAACAACTATTACATAAAAGACTTTACAAGAAACGTATGCTAACCGAAATTAAATGCATTTTGTTTCCAACGTGTTCTAGATTCATACAAAGTAGCTGAAACGTATTTTGTTGAAACATCATGTCTTTTTTTTAAACTTTCCGCGTTTCCCGTTATTATATCTTGAAAAATAAAGGGCGATATTGTTTTGTAATTCTTATAAAGCAGCGGTCGCCAAAGTGGTGGTCCGCGGACCACTAGTGGTTCATGAGAAAATTTTGCTGTTCCCCAGAAAAATGTGGAATATGTTTGCTCATCACGTTAAGTTATGTTTTAAGATGCATTGAAACATAATTCACAATTCATAACAATAAGTGAAAGTCTCTAAAACACCACTCACAGAATAACGCCACGTAAGTACCGTTGTAGCTCCATTGTAGGCCGGTTTCATAACCTTGTACTGCTCCGGGACAAAATGCCTTTTCCTCGAAAGCAAAAAAAATTATAATTTAGAAAATTTTCACATAATGGTCATCTATAAACCTGAATGTAACGAATAAAAAGGCAGCTTAACCATATTATTACATATATGTTGCTATACATATATATGTTGGTTGTTGTTGGTTGGAAAGTATGCTAAGCATACATATTATTATTGCTGCTGGTTGTTGTTGTTAGTATATATTATTACTGTTAGCATATAATTGCCCACAAGTGTCCAAATATCTCCAATTGTTAAGTCATAATTATCTGTTATTATTTCAAACGAGCGTAAAATGTAAAAGATATTCCTTATCTCCAGCATTCCACTTCAAAAGGGTTGGACTACGGTGGATGTTTATTTTAACTTATAGTATTTCCACCCAAACTAAAACAAAAACGTAAGTCTCTGTGGCTCTTCTCACCAAATATTATTGCCCTGTCCCTTTGAATAGCTGACAACAAACTTCGTATAGGAAAAGAAATGTCCATTGTGATCCCACTCAAGATAGGGAGAAAAGATATTAGTGAAAGATGTAAAAAATATCAAATTTCATTATTTAAGATATATTCCCTGCCTCGACCTTCAAGTTTCAACATAAAGAAAAAGTGACATTAAACATACAGATTACAAAATAAAGAAAATAAAATACAATAATTCATTAACTCCAATAATATTTCAGAAAATATATAAAATACGTCTAATTTTCTGTAACAGCAATATATATTTATTTCAAATTCGATTCAAATCCCGCCCTTAAAATCTGACGCCCGGGCAGGGGTCCGGATTATCCGGCCCTAGAGCCGCCCCTGTCCATTGTTTTAGATATATGTTTTGTCTCGTCTCGTTTGGTTTTTTTGTAATGTTTCACTGTCCTGTATGTTTCATATGTATATCAGTGGTCCACGGTGATTCTATTAGTGGTCCGCGGGATTAGTTATGAATTTACTGGTCCGAAAACGTCAAAAAGTTTGACGACCGCTGTTATAAAGGGATTTATAAATTAAGAGATCTGTGTGTCATGGCGCCATCTATTGTACGAAATTTACATTAGAAACCGGTGTATCAGATGTACATTAAAACTACACAGTACCCTTTTTCAAAAAGTTTTTTGGAGGCAGTAACAGTAAAAATAATATGTTTTATATTCAGATTATATTATTAAGTTGATTCTGAAAGTAAAAAAACAGTTTTACAAGCTCTTATTTTACAATTTTAAAAAAATTAGGAATTTTTTAAGTTTTTTCAAACTCTTATAAAATACTCAGTTTCTAAAATTTTTTAGTCATATGAAGTTATTTATGTTTCTTAGATTATTGCAAACAAAATTTAGTATGGATTTGAAAATCTATTCCTTTGTTGATTTTTAATAATTATTTTTCTAGCAAAACCTGGAAAAAACGCGAAAATTTTTAAAATAGTAACTTTAGCATGTTTTTAAAAAATAACTAGAGATCTCAGCTCTAAATCCATACTAACTTTTATAGAACATACGCTTAGGAGCATATACAAAAAATTTCAAAGCTTTATCTGTCTTAGGGATTAGAAAACACTTATACCTTCAAAATTGAAAATCCGGGAAAAATGCATTTAAAGTTAGTAAAGTGCATAAATCAAAAACTAATTATGCGCGTAACGCTCTAATTTTGTAATATGTTATTTTCCAACTAATGTTCTATATCAAAACACTACTTTAATTAATTATGACTGAAAACTTTTTTTAATTCAAAATATATTTTTGCATAATACTGATAGTGCTTGTTACGAGGACAGGTCATTCAACCTAATCTTAACGAAAAATTTTTACAAAAGTTTTGAAACACAAAGTATTTATGTACAACATAATAATGATACTAACTTAAGCTAAAAATAACTAGGTTTTTACATAAAATTTAATTTTTTTAGGTTTAAATTGGGGAAGTTTAACTAGTTTTAACTATAGTGCTACTATATGTTTACTATAATGTATTTTGGCACATCAAGGAAACACTGAGTTTTATCTGCGATATTCGAATTCAGAATACTTGTATTCGAAGTCTAATTGCAATATCAGCTGTAGACTGATTTTTAGATACATCACTTTCAATAGTATTCCATCTCTTCGAAATAATGTTTCTCAAGAGAAACCTGAGAACATTTTGGCCATGACATTTTCTCAACAGGATATATATAAACAGGATTTTTTTTATATAAACTGCTTTTTAAAGCAAAAATTGACCTAAAAATGAACTTAAATTAATTGATTATGAGAACTCAAAACATTTTAAGTCATAAAAATTGGAATTATTATACCTTTCAAACTAAAATAGTTGACTGTGCTCAAAAAATTTTTTAATTAATTTAAGAATGGAAAAATGCTTTAAAAAATAAACCGAAACCAAAACCATTGCTCAGAAAGCTTCAAATATCTTAAAAACTAATTTGCTAACAGATCAGAAATTGGATGGCAAGCTCTTCAATGATATGGGCCATATAAAAAACGCAATAAAAAAAATTTCAATAATTATGAAATTTGTAGGGTACTGTGTAGTCTTGATTTGAAAAACTAAAAAGAAAAAAATATAAATAAATCTCAAAATTTTAAAGCGTTTCTTTCTTTTTTTAAAATTGAACGGGAGTGTAACGGTCCTTCTATAGAAAACACTCAGGAATATATTTGTCTTGTACCGATAGGTTCTTATATACCACAGTTCTTAGTAAATGACTATCAGGTGCAGTAATGAAGGCTATCCATTCTGTCAGGGATGACCAACAAACGGCACGCAAGCCACAACAGGGGTGGTTCTAGGGCCGGACAAACCGGACCTTTGCCCGAGTCGGCAAATTTTAAAGGCGGCATTTGGATAGAATTTGAAATATATTTGTTACAGAAAATTTGATATATTTTCTGAAATATTATTGGGTGTGAATTTGGTATTTTATTTAATGTATTTTATTTCCTTATTTTGTACTCTGTTTGTCTAATGCCAGTTTTCTTTTATGTTAAAACTTGAAAGGTTAGAGGCAAGAATATATCTCAAATAATGAAATTTGATGTTTTTACACATCTTTCACTAATATCTTTCTCTCATCCTGGAAGGGGATCAAAATGGACATTCCTTTCACTCATACGATGTTTGATGTCAACTATCCAAAAGGGAACAGGGGTAATAAGTTTTTGGCGGTGAGTGGCAGAAGATGTTTTGTTTTAGTTTTGGGTGTAGTAACTATAAGTTAAAATAAACGCTTGTAATCCCACCAACAGTTAACTCTTTTCCGAAGAAGTTGGCCTGCTGGAATGGGGAATTCCTTTTTTTTACATTTTACCCCTTTGAAATAATAATAGATAATTATGTCCTTAATTTGGAATTATTTTGTATTTTTTAAAACTTAAAATTATATATATTATATAGTTATGCTGCCTTTTTGTTCGTTATTCAAGTTTTATAGGTGTGTATCTATGTGAATTTTTATTTTTTATTTTTAAATAATAACTTTTTGCTTTGCAGAGAGAGGCGGCATTTTCCATTTTTATTAGGGGCGGCAAAATTGCTAGAGCCGCCCTTGGTCACAAGTGACAAGGTGGTGTTGTAACAGTGGCACGCGAAGACTTATCGAAAAATTTTAAAAATTTAAAAAATAATAAATAACACTACTATGTTTTTTTTTTTTTTTTTTAAGCTCCTTAAAATTTATTTTATACATACTCTTAATCAGTTGATTTACAATAGAAAACCACATCATTATGGTGGGCTCGGGCTATTCAAAGGAAGTGAACTCGAGATTTTCGGGTAGGAGAATTTGAAATATCGGAAGAAACAATGAACGATTCGATGAGTGAACATATTCGAGAAAGAAAATTGACTACAGGATTTAGTTTTTCTTACCGATATTATGGGATATTTAAATAATTTAAACCAGTGCCGATTTAAGCCCCTTTCGGGCCCTGGGCGCAGAAGATCTCTAGACCCCCTTGGCACTGGAGAATCGAAATTTTTTACCTGAAAATCAGGTTAAGTTCAGCTTATCCTGGCTCTAATGGGCCTCTCCAGCCCCGGGTCCCCACCAGAAGCGCCCAATGGATAAACCGGCAGTGATTTAAATTTAAGATTACGGGGAATATATATAGTGCACTTTTTCTACCTTAGTTCTTTTAAAATTTCTCTGCAAGAGACGTTACTTGTTACTCCAGTGCTTCTCAAAGTTTCAATATTCGCGACCCAATATTTAATCATGGTACTGTCTAGCCCCCCCGCTGCAATAACAACGTATTGGTCGGGCAACATATACTTTGGTGCGCTAAAACTAAATGGCTTTAACCTGCTTAAATTGTACCAGCGTGTATAAACGTCTCGCTCAGTCAAAACCTTAATTTTGTACGTATATATACGTCTTTCTGAAGTACGATCTTTTCTTTGCACTGCCATCCATAAATTATTCGAGAGAGCAGGTGCAATTAATAGACATGGACAATGTTTGCGAATGATTTACTTATTTCAGATTATGTTCTTCTTTATTCCTAACCACCCCAATACATCACATACGTATTCCTACGTAGAAAACGTTTGGCATTGGGAAGCAAATTGCAAAACTTGTAATCGGCAGTTAAGGGATTAATTATAAACCATACAAATTATCAAGACCGGTAATTTAATTTTTGTATATAATTTATATCGACAATCAACTACCATAGGGGTCACTGGTAATTATTAAACTTGTTCTTATCTAAATATTGTTAAATTATCAAGTACACACACACATTGTGCGCACTGGAATTTTTGACTATACGTGTAATATATCAGTGTAAATAACATTTTATTTTTATTATATCCAGAATGTATTTTGTTTATTTTCTTTCAATAAATTAATGATTTTTTTAATTCTTTTGTTTTCAACTTTTCAATATGCTCGCGCCCCCCTCGTAGAGTCGTCACGTTCCCCAAGGGGGGCGCGCTTCACAGTTTGAGAAACACTGTGTTACTCACCTAAAATCCAAATTAAAACTATTGGTCTACACCAGTGATTCCCAAAGTGGTCTATATAGACCCCCATGGGTCTATGACTGACACTAAAGATCCGTCATGAAAAATAATTTGGGGTCCATGAGTGTAAATGGGGTCTGGACGGTGGCTCTCATTAAACCAAATCAGCAGTTTTTAATTTTAAAAAGAAAATTTAGTCGAGTGTAAACCAGATTTTATCTATTTGATAGATTTATTTACTAATTTTAATAAGGAAAATTTGCAGTTACAAGGTGACAGCATTAATTTTATTAAAACTTGGACCATGTCCGCAATTTTGACTTTAAAGAGACACTCCTGTTATTTATCACGAATTATGGAATATTGAGAAAAAAATTTTAAATATATTTTTCAAAGTGAGGAAGAGTTTCAGTGTGGTTGCCAATCTCCAAAATAAAAATAATAAAGGGGGAAATGTGGTCTAGACACTACTAACCGAGGAGATCTAATGTTAAACCTGAAACGATTGATTCCAAATGGTTGAAAAATTGTTATTAAAGCAAATTTCATTCCTGCCTTCAAAAGCTTATTTGTTTGTTGCTCACTTATTTTATGTATTAATTAAATTTAATTTAAATAAGCGCGGATTTCTTAAGATTTGAACACCATACTTCACTTCAGTCAAATTTAAGGCTTGCTAACAGTCGAAATTTAGATCTATACCAGCTATTAAAGACATTTAGAATTGGTAAATTTGCAAAAAAATCAATATTAGGGTAAGCAGGGGTCTACTTTGAAACCAAAAAGCATGACAAGGGGTCTATGAGACAAAAAAGTTTGGGAACCTCTGGTCTATACCATCCTACTAAACTGAAAAGCAAATATCAAGAACTTATTTCAACTGCAAGTGTTTGAATTTATACTGAATTTTGAAAATTTGTATCAAAAAGAAATTTTCCAAATTTACACGATTTGACTATCACATAATGTTGTAGGTTTGAATCAAGATACATTTGTGAACAATAAAATCAGAATATCACTCAAAATTAAAATATTAGGTTGTCATGAAATGGAGCAAAGAATACACATAATTGAATTTGACTTTTTGATGTGTAACATCTTTCCTCTCGATTGCTGGATATTTGTCGGAGTGATTTCGTGAAAAGGAACGGATGTGGAAAACAGGAAGTGACGTAAGTGCTCTATTTGTTTTGACCAATGAGACCGCGTGGTGTTGTCTCTTCATTACCCTCACATCCTTCTTACCCATCCTAAAAGCTTACTTTACATCTTTGCCCGAGGCCCTCGTAGCCTAGTGGTTAGAGAAGCTGACTTGAAATGAATTGTCCTGAGTTCTATTACCGGGAACTTGCTGTTTTCAAAATTACTTTAATTTCCGTAGAAAATTATTTCTCTTGATCAAATTTAAATATTTACGTTCTTTCTTGTTTTTTTTTCTTTTTGTTCTTTATTTTTTATTAGCACATTAAAAACATTGATTCAGCTGTTGCAAATTCTTGGTTTCTGTGCAAACAAGATGCAATATTAAATAAAATTCCCCAAAAAATCAAAATGGATGGCTTAAAATTTAAGTTGGAGATAAATGAAGCATTATGAGCCTCTCCACCTACTAACAAAAGTATTTTAACTGATGATGAAGACAACAGTGTTGTAATTCCATCGCAAAAGATCGAAGCGTTATAATCCACCTGCTATACATGTCACGGCTTTTTATCACACAGGTAGGATAAGCATTGACTATATATATTCGGCCCCTAATGTGTTGATGGCATTTCAAGGCCTGTAAGTGCAGATAGTAAAACTACGAAAGCAGTTTTGAAAAGCATGTTGTGAAAATGCAATGGTTATTTTATACTTGCCAAAAACAAAAACAAAAAGATTTTTACAGTAAATAAATAATTAATTAATAAAAAGAGTTAATTATACATCAATAATTTCTTTATTTGTAACAAGTTTAGTTGAATTAAGATTGTTTCTTCTATTAACCCCAGAACTAAAATGTATAACTCGTAAAATTACATAGGTGACCTGTTTTGCAGATAACGCCCAACCCGCACGATCGTGCGGGTGCAAATCTATGTTCGGGGGATTTTTTAGTATTTTCCCAGTGTCATTGGGGTCTATATAGTATTAATAACCAGAAGAATTTAATGTTTAAAGATAAAAAATAATTCCGGTCTTAAAGGGATATACCGAGAAATGGTTCTGTATTTTAAAAAAATAACTATCATTCGCTTCCCATGATTTTGAGTGGTGATTTTAACTACAACATCAGTTTGCCGCTGAGCCACCCATAGCTTTTTGAATGATGAACTCAAGCACGAAATGAACACAAATAAAAAATGTTTAGAAACAAACAGTGGAAATTGTTATTGATGTTTTTTAAACTTTTTTTAAATATTTTGAAATCACAAGTATATGTTTTAAATTTTAGTTATCAAAAGTCTATTATCCCCCTTTTCCCCCCAAATTGAACAAGAATTTTTTTTTAAAAAAAAATTGATTACTCCTTTTGTGTTAATTAAAAAAAATTTTTCTTTAAAAGATTTGTTACGATGAAAATTATTTCCAATCATACTATTTATTTTTTCGGGAAAAAGCCCCTAGTATCTTCCTCTTTTTTGGCCCTCCCTGCCCCCCAAATTTTTCCCCTTTTCTTTTTTTTCCCGTCTAGACCACAGACCAATCACACAATAACTTTATTCAACATTTGTTTTTCTGTGAAAAACTTATTTTTTATTACTAAATATTATGATTTGATTTTCTATTGCGTTAATTTATTTTTTCGTATATTTTTTAATTTTAATTATTTTCCCCTTTATTTGTTTTGACTAACAACTTTGGGTTTTTCCCGGCCCCATGTTTGAGTGTGGGCGTCCCGTAAGGAGGAAAATTTTGGGGGCCTTTGCTTTCCCCTTTGCCCACGCTTCTCCCGGGGGAGGAGATTGATCCTGGGGATCCCTCGGGTTCCCTTTTTTACGCTTCGCTGTAGACGGGGCGGGGGGCCCGCTCCTGTCAATCGGTTATCCTCTTTCGGTATCCCCGAAGGCACTGCTGTAGGGTTAGTGTTGCAAAAAGGGGGTGGGGGTTTCCCGGGGATCCTCATCCTGACTGACATTATTTTCTGGGTGTACTCGGGGAAGCGCCGTGCCTGGTTTTGGCCAGATGACCGGCACACTCCCCCTCCCTTGTTGAACCCCGTGGTGGGTGGGGGCCCCCGGATAAGTGGTATACGCTTTCATTCAAAGCGTTGTCCCCGGTAAAGGCCCCCCGTATTAATTCAACGTCGATCAAATTTCCAACAAACCAGTTTTTCATTTCACTTCAAAATAAGGAAATGTCAAAAAGTCCCCTTTTTGTTGTTCAAAACCCCTCATCGGAATAGGTGGTGAACCGAAAAAAATAAAACGACTACGTTCCGGGGATCTACAAATTGAAACTAATTCCCCCTCTACAAACAAAATCTTTTCTTCTTGAAAAACCTTTCTAAATTGTCCTGTTTCTGTGGTTCCACACAAGTCGCTTAACTCTTGTCGAGGTGTCATTTCTGAACCGACCTGTTGACACTTTTTATGCAGAAACCTTGATGGATTTTCTGTCAAGGTGTTATTCAGGTCAAAGAATAAAATTTAAAAAAGACCATCAATAATTCCCCCCAAACATATAATTTTAACGTTTAACAGCCCCAAACTACCAACAACAAAAAAAAACCGGCTACCTTAATTGAAAAATTCGCCCATACATTCCGAATCCTTCGCTGTTTCGGCCGAGGTTCGACACCAAAACTTCCTGCCGTGGTCAACTTATTTGTCTAGATGTGCGCGTTGGACATGTTCCACAGATTGCAGTCTAGGCTTAAATGTATTAACTGCTCTCAAGCCCATTCCACCGATTCAAAACTCTCCCCCAAGTGGAGAACTGAAAAAATTTCAAGAATCAAAACCAAAAAAAATATACCTTATTTAGAAGCACGAAAATTAATAGTTCCACAGTTATCCCAGATTTTGCACGGCCTCAAACCCTCAACGTAACCATAAAACACAAACTGTAAACCATTAAAAAAATAGTATGCCCCCGTTGAAGTTTTACAACCTTGTACCTGTTCCAAAGGCAACAATGTTCTTCCCAAAAATTCCACGTTTTTAAATCATCAACCATAACTCAAGCAAACCTCTTACCATCCACATCTTCTGAAAGTTACATCGTCATCTGAATCTCAACCATCTGTTCCTTTAATAGATACTACTCCCACCCCATCTAATAATTTATCTACATCTACTACGTTTCCCCTTTATCTAATAAAGCACTCACTTCAACCACTGTTCAATGTTTTCACCCCCAACTAAAACATGTCCTGCTATTGAAACTGAAAACCCTGTACCCAAACCATACCTTCTACATTCCAGGATGTAAAAAAAACTTAAAACGCAAGAAAAAACGTCCCAAAAAGCCTTTCCCCGAAAAAGAAAAAAAATTGACGCCTCCAAACCTAAAAACACACCCAGGAATCATCAGACGGGACATGATTGTATACGATTTCCAGAAAAGATGGAATCACCGAAGAAAAAAAATTCCTCAAAGGGGAAAAGAAGTACTTTCGGAAGAATGGTGGGAGACTGAATCTTGGAAACATATAGAATACTTCACACATTGATCCAACCCGTAACAGAAAAATCGGAATTAAAAAAAAAAAATTTTTAAAAAATTTTAATTGTATTTTTAAAACAAAATTTTACATTTCGTCATGTATTAATTTTTTTCTTTATGCCTTTCTTTGTTTTAAATTTATCCGTTATTTTAAGATCTTCTTACATGTTGGGAGTAATACATCACCACAATGTATTTTCCCCCTTTTGACTTTTAATAAAATGTAACAATTAAATATGAATTTTTAAAACTTTTTTTGAATTTTCATGCTTAAATATAACTTATATCTTTTAAAGTAAATTTTAACTTTAAAAAAAAAACTTTTTTGGAAATTAAAAAAATGTTTGGGGAGTAAGCCGAAATCGGCTTCTTGCGCCAATAAAAAAAAATCACTCACCACTAGATATAAGTTACTATTGCGTATTTATTTTCGACAAATTTCAGATGTTCACATCATATGCAAGGTCGTTCTTTTTTTTTTTTTTTAAAAAATAAAAATTTTTTTAAAAGATTTTTATTTTTTTTTTTTAAACTGAAATATGCGTTAAAAAAAGGGAAAAAAGTACCTTTCAAGGGGAAAAAAATTATGCAAAAAAAACGGGTCTAAATGATGTTATGTGCAATTGAACTAAATAACATGAGCTTTGCTCCATTTCATACTTTACAACCTAATATGCGCGATTAAAACAATTTAATTTTGTTAACATCTTCAATAACTAATCCTAACATAGATGATTTGATTAGAAAAAAAAAACACCAATTTTACATCGGCAGAAATGCTGGCAATGTATAATCATATTAAAAATTCCTAAAAAAATATATAAAAGTTACAAGCTGTAAAAAAACATATATATTAAGAAAATCTCTTAAAATTTAAGATTTTCAAATGAAGTTTTAAAGCAGCTTGGATCCATCCTCATAATTTGAATGGAAACTAAAAGTTGCTAGTTTATGTTGCTTCTTAAAATAAATTAAACTGCTTTTTCAAATTTAACAAATTTTTAAATAAAGTCATTGTAACGCATAGATGTGACATCTTTTTTTTTTTTTTTTTTTTTTTTCTTCGTTTTTATTTGATCAGAAAAAGAAACTAGTAAGGCACTTCTTTGACGTAGCTGCCTTTTATTATTCAGAAAGTAAATACTTTTTTTTTTTTTTTTGAAAAAAAAATATTGGTTATTGAAAAACAATTATGTGAAATTCGTTCAAACATTTCTTTATATAGTTTATTATTATTATTATTATTTTGCTGATGTCTATTCAATATTCTTACGACAGATTTCAGAGCAAAATACGGTGAAGTCTTGATAGCTTAGTTGTTTGATTCTTATTTTAGCTCGGATTTGAGTGTTTTTCTCCTTTTCCTGTTATCCCTTCCCCCCCCCCTCCCCCGTTTTCATTTAAGTTCTTAAAAGTTTTTCTTTTAAAAACAGTTTTGCGCTTTTAATTCTTTGTCTTAATAATTCTATATTATAGGATTTATTACCTCGATTAGTGTTTTTCTAAGAAGAGTTATATATATGTCCAACTATTCTCTTCTGCTAATTCCAATTAATTTTTTAGTACTTGATTTTACTGAATCAAATGTAAGTATACAAGAAAACTTATTTTTCTTAACTGTAAAAACTAGACGTATTACGGAAAACTTGTACTCTGGTTTTTTTTCTGTACCTGTAAGGTATTGTTGCCAGAAAGATCAATTGTAAACCAAAACAAAATATTTTTCCAATCATACTTTCAACAATATTAGTGAGTTAGAATGAACTCAGAGATATATGGCCTTCAAAAGTTGGCAAATTGCTGCATTTTAAGTCGAAAACAAATGCCCCTACAAAACCAAAAAAAAAAATGTTCTAGAATGATTATTGTAAAATCCAACGTCTATATAACACATCCCTCCATACAACGCACACCTTTACTTTCAAGCTGCAATTTTTAGTTTTTTGTATAATCGCCGCATAGCACAACCCCCTCTTTTTTACGAAAAAACCTGAAATGTACAGAAATTTATGTTATGAAGTCATTTATTAAAGGTACTATATTCCAAGCTTCAGAAAAAATTAGTATACTTATAGAACTACAACCCTTTAAGTTCATAAGAAATAACACTTCTTTTTAAGAAACAGTATTTCGATATATGTAGAACGGAACAGAAATTAGAATTTTCGGGTGGCAACGCCAAAGGCGTTTATACCCAGTTTGAGAAGAAAAGGAAAACCATGAAAGAATGTAAATAAAAATCAACCCCTCCGAAGGAGGGGGAAAGGAACGAAAACGCCAAGCTGTCGGTACGCCAAAAACTGGGGGCGTCTAAGCGTCGATATATGTAGAAATCTAATTTTTTTCTATGCTCAAAATTTTTTATTTTAAATCTCTCCTTTTATATCTGGCGTAGGTAAAACCGGGGCAAGATGATGAATGTCTTAATTTTTCCGTTTTCCACTAGGTGGCAGCATCAACCGGATACTACTTGCTCTTCTATTGGCCGTTCGTTAGACGCTGAGATCGCCATTTTTGTGTTAGTTGTGAAGCTTTGATTGTTTACTGCTGGCACGTTATAACATTTATGCTTGTATAAATAAGCTCTGCTACAGATACAGGTGAGATATATCGTTTCTCTTTAATATTTATGAGTAACTTAGTTTAAATACTACCTATTACCATGAATAAATGTAAATTAATCGTCTTCCTTCATGGCAAAGAAAACGAATAATTTTAAACAAACAGTTGTTATAAATGAACTAATGTTTAAAACCAACTAAGTGTTTATTAATGATATACATAATTATATTTCAGATATGGTTAGACACAATGCGAAGAAATCCTCAAGAGGAGAATGGAACGAAGAATCTAGGGTCTCTGCTCTAGAAAATGTTTAAGAAGGACGTACGAGCTACTTGATTGCTGCAAATGCGTTTAACGTACCTGAATCTACACTTTGCCACCGCTTGAAAAAAATGAAAATGTAAGAGTATATAATATAATTTTTAATAGGCTTTAAGAAAAATATTAATTTGAACCTAGTAATTATAATTGACTTTATTTTTTATTTTAAATCCTGTTATTAAATCTTTATTCACATCTATAAAATCTGAGTCCTGAAACTTTTTTCACTAAAATGCTAATTTTTATTTCAGGAGATGCCGGTTCATGGAGGGAGATTTAGAGAAGTCTTCAGTGTTGCACAGCAAGAAGCTTTAAAATCCTACTTCACAGCAATGGGCAAAATGTTATTTGGCTTAACAAAGAAACAGTGAATTGTTTTTGATTTTGATCAAGAATGCGGTATTTCTCATCCTTTCAACAAGGATTCAAAGATTACGAGAGAAGATTGGTTGGCTAATTTTATGAAGAAACATAAATTTAGTGTACGTAAACCAGATGCAACATCGATTGCCAGAACAACTGGTTTCAATAAACCAAGTATAGACAGGTTTTTCAACATTTTAAGGCAGCAACGGGAAAAATATAAATTGCCTGCTTCTTCAATCTAAAATGCAGATGAGTCAGATCTGTCCACTGGGCCTAATAAGCTACCCATGGTTGTTAGTCCTACAGGGTCTAGAAGAGTTTCTAAAATTGTTTCAGCAGAGAGAGGAAGAAATGTAACAATAATTTGTTGCATTAGCGCTACTGGCTTTTACCTGCCACGTTTTCTGATATTTGCCAGTAAACGAATGCTTCCTGAACTTGTAGCAAAAGCTCCACCAGGAACTATAGGATACTGTAGTGATAGCGGCTGGAGTAATGAAGACATCTTTTTCTCTTTTTTGAATCACTTTTATCTTCACGGGGAACCAAGCAAAGAATCTCCTGCTCTGTTGATTATTGACAATCACAAGACTCACATAACTTAGTAGGCTATCTTATATTGTAGAGAAAAACATCAACATAGTGTTGGGTCGCCACCCCACACATCACGTCGTCTCCAGCCCCTTGATGTGTCATTTCTCGGTCCATCAAAAACCTAATATAGTGAAGCATGTGGCAACTTTATGGTCACTCATCCAGGACAGACTATCACAGACAAAAATATTGATGAGTTTTTGAGCACCGCTTACTTCTAAGCAGCTACAGTTGGAAATGCCGTTAAAGGGTTTAAAAATGTGAGATCAAACCTTAAATTCTTCTTGTGTTTAGCGAACATGACTTTGCTGCTGCAAAAACTACTGACCATGATGTTGTTGGCGATGAAACTGAGAATAATAGTACTAATTCTCAGACCCTGGTAGAAGAAAATCAACATATCAACCAACCCTCCAGAAAAACCAGAACTTATGGCAAATGTTGATTCCGATGCACCAAAGTAGCCTGTTAGCATTTTTGATTTCAAACCATTGCCTAAAGAGACACAATGTCAGGAAAAAAAGCAAAAACTGAGCTAAAGCATTCTTACAAGCGCACTCATCATAGAAATGTTTGAGCAAAGGGAAAAGCAGAAGGAAGAACAGGAAGTTTTTTTTAAAAAAAAACAGAGAAAAGAAGCTCTTGAAGCTAAAAAGGGAGTAAAAAACTCAAACTAAGTTCCTGTAGGCCTAAATCTATTAAATCTAGGCCAAACAGTCCAGTTTCATCAACTTCAGAGGATGATGTTATAAGATATCTTGCTGGTGAAGATGAATATTGTGACCCTCCAACAGAAGAATGGTTCCAGTGCTGTAAATGCCAAAAGTGGTGGCATGAGGAACGTTCCAATTATGAAGATGTCATTTTTATTTGTGACTATTGTTAACTACACAACTAAACACTTCAACATTACATTACAATTACGCTTAGTTTGATACTTTTTAAGATGTAAAAACACAGGTATCATTTGTTATAAACCATGTAACATATTCAAAAGATAAAATATATTCTACCTTTTTCACAGTGTTGTCATCTTACCCCTGTACTGAGATGACGATTTGTTAAGGTTATTAAAAAAATAAAATTATCCTTTATTATTTTTATTTGAAAAATTAAATGATAATGTATTTAATACTACAAAGTACTCTAACAGTTCATGCAAAATTAATTTTTCTTTCCTTAAAAATAAATTAATAAACAACGAAAATTGTTAACATTGTCATCTTGCCCTGGTCTCCCCTACTAAAGACTTTTTAACATTTACAAGCAAAAATGATATCATTTTGTTTGAGCCATCGACGTTGATTTGTTTCCTCCTTGTGAAATTTTCAATGACAGCTGCTCTGTTTCAGCATTTTCTGCAAATAAAATTGCCTCCCTTTTCCTACTTGCGTCATAGTGAACTCATCTTGATGCTATTACAGATATTTTTGATGTTTAGGGGATTAAAAGAAAGCGTATACAAAAAAATTTCCTAAATACGAGCAGACAACGATGTTTAAAATAGACTGATTACTTGAGATAAACTGCGGAATGGAATAAGTCCTCGATGTAAGTAGTCTGAATGGATGGGGAAATTCAATTTTCTCCATCCAACAAAGATTTTGCCTTCAGTTCTACGCCGCATCCGATTTTCAGTAACATTAATACTCAAAAAATAGTGCGGCTTAGATTCGATTAAATATGGTATTTGTATTAATGAGAAGGATGAAATTGTTTGTGTTGGGATGACAGATAGTTATAAATTGGTTCCTTGGCTGTTAATCTTAATATGAGATTCGGTGGGTCCACGTCCAATAGTCTGTTCCTTTTTGTCAACTTAATGTCTACAAATGCTGAAAAAGCAACTTCACATAAATATGAAGTGGAAAAGGACAAAATGTATTTCAGAACTTTTTCTGTTAAAACCGAACATACATGTTGCATTTGTAACCAGAGTAATGTTAAAGTACACTCCTTATCAGTGTCGTAACGTACACCCCCGCATCCTTGGAGAGCTCGGAATTCTAGGGGTCCAAAGCCTTTGTTATGTTACGGGTTTGCAATCCTTTGTTAGATCCGGTTTGGCGCCCAAAACCAGTCTTGCAACGGGTCCTAATATTCTCCGTTATGCCACTGCTCTCTCCTTATATTTATTTTTTAAGAATCCGTCCGAAGCCAATTCGAACAATTGCTTTTCTTCCGCATGCAACAAATTTTCTAGTATGGATGCTGTGTTTATGAGAAACGGGTATCTTATACATTCAATATTTTTGTTTAAATCAGGAAAATAGTTTTTCAAGCCCTCTTGTATACTCTCCAAATGCTGTGTTATGCATTTCAGTTTATCAGCATCCATTTTAGTAGTCGAACTTGTTATAAACTCATGAAGAGAGAAAAACGAGTATACTTTTCCGTTACCAACTCTCTTTTGGCATAAATTTAGTTTCTCCGTGGCAGTGTTCACTTTATCTTGAACGTGAAGCAATGAAATTTCTTTGCCTTGTAACGATAAGTTGAGGCGATTTAAAACAAAGAATATACCTACTAAGTATGTTAGTTTACAAAGTCATTTCCAGTCATGTAAACCAGTTCTCAACTAAAATCTATCATCAAAGAAACATTGAGATTCATGTCTAAGTTCAAGCAATCGATTTAGAATTTTTCCTCTTGATAGCCAACGAATATAGGTATGAAAAAGAAGCTGGGCATGACTACTTCCATTTCTTCACATATTTGTGAAAAAAGTCGTGCATTCAAAGGACGATTTTTAATGCACAGTAGAACCTGTTTTTGTGTGGTATTTCTCATGCGATCCTTTGTGCCATCTTTTCTTATGTGGTATATGAATTTCAACTAGGGTTCGCAGCCCCGAATCTCGAAATCCCGGTGTATCTTTAAATCCCGAGACGCCGGGATTAAAATAATTAATCCCGGGATTTAATTTTTGTCTAAATTATATTTTGAATTTTTTTTTTAACATCAAAATTTTATAAGAATTTAATTCTCAGAAAATTTAAATTTTTTTTTAAATATGTACGTAATTTTTTTTGTATTGATAAATATATTGAAAAAAATAATCTAACAGAACAATTTTAAACCCTGAGTACTAGACTACTAGACGCATTTTAATTTCTTTGCGTTTAATATTCAGCTTACAATAGACTAAATTCACAGACAAGCGGCACCAGGTCAAACCATGAGATGCACTGGCAAACATTTATTTGCCTTAAATTTATTGTGTACCTGCTTGAAAGACCTAACGTTTCAAATCCCACTCCAATGCTAACAGCTCATGCAACTAGATCTTCTATTTCAAATGAGGTAACACTTGTTTGACATTCTGATTCAATAACTGAATCAATTTGTACACAAAAACCATTAAGTGTTGCACAAAAACTAGATAAAGTTATAAAGAGGGATATGCACCAATGCAGCCTATCAGATTTGAGACACTGTTATCAAAAATTCAAAAGAAATGTCTCTTTTGAAAATGGAGGGAGACGTGGTGACTACCTGGAAAGAACACATTCCTATTAAATGGCAGTAAAGCCTACTAGTGTAGATTCTGAACGAAAATTTTCTTCGGTATGACAATTAGCAACGAAAATAGATAACCTTTCGAATGACGATCCAAATCCCGGGATCAGCCCTGGGATTTGGATAATTTAATCTCGAAATCCCGGGATTGAAAATATAACACGGGATTGCAAACCCTAATTTCAACGACTTTGGCATCAATGTAATGTTTTATATCAATGTACACAAAAACACTTCAAGATGCTCTATTCATTTGTTATAAACAGTTTCTAAGCAATGCACTTTCAATAGCTTTATCTCAACGCGTTAGCAGCACGCGCTTGATAGAGAACGTATAAAATATTTGCAGGGATCCAGCTTTCCAACAAATCGGAAAAGCATTTTCTTTAGATAGATACCAATTCCGAAAGTAGTTTGAAATTTCAAAAATAGCTTCAATCATTTCCATCTGGTTATTATGAAGTTTAGAAGAAACTGACCAGACGACCGTCATCACAAAAACTTGTCACTTACCTTATGGTTCCAAAACATAGATCAATTAAAATTGTATCTTCAAGTGACGAAAGCGAACTAATTCATCACAGGAAGATGCAAGTTTCGGATTACGATAAGTAGCAGTGAATTATTTATGTGCATTTTGAAAACTTCTCCATGTATACAATGAGAAATTAAATGTTTTTACAATGTTTCTAAGTGTAATTCAATTATTTACGAAATTTATGAGAAAGTACTTCCAAACAATATAAATAATTAAAGTATTTTCTAAGTGCGATTTTTTTTATGTGGTCCCTCATCACCGCATAAAAAAAAATTCTATAGTATGTCGACAAAGTTGTTTGTTATAAGTAAGTATTTATGAAACACAATCGAATATTTTTTGTACGGTTTCATTTTATGCGGTCCCTATCTAACACACAAATCTACCGCACAAAAACAGGTTTTGCCATAGTTAACGATTTTCACGCTTTTATTAAGAACATTCTGTAGATCATGGGGCATCTTAGGTGTTGCCAACGCCTCTCTGTGTATGCAACAATGTGCGGATAGGACTTTTGGGGAAACATTTTTAATTGTTGCAACAAGTCCTTTGTTAATTCCCACCATACATTTCGCTCCATCTGTGCATATTCCAGCACATCTATTCCAATCAATTCTGTTCTCTTACATAAATTTATTCATAATATTAAAGATATCTTCTCCTGTTATGTGATCTAATAAAGGCTGGCAAAATAAAAAGTATTCAAAAATTTCTTGATTTTTTTTTTTCCATATCTAATAAACGCCTTAAGATTTTCAAAATTCGCAATATCGGTGGACTCATTGTATTGCAGTGCATAACAAAGACTTTGAGAAATATCAGATAATAACACATCCATTTCACATTATTAGACATATCGAAGATTCATCAATGAACTGTATTATTTGAGAGAGAAACGCGGTCAAAAGTTTATTTTGTTTTATCTCCTATTGGTACTTCTGCCATTATCCTGGCTGTAGGCTCGATTAAAATTTCGCCAATGGTTTCCGCTGTACTACATTTCGCATTTAAAAGCGACACGAAGTTTCTAATATTTTTTGATTGTCACCTCCTGTCAAACCCCGCTTTACTTTTCGAGACTGATTTAAATCCTGAGTTAAATTTTCAAAAAAACCCATGGGTTTACCTTTCTATTTATTGATTGTGGTTTGTATCGAAATGTGGTTTCTTGCTGTCGTTTGTGAGATTTTCAAAACAAATGGCGCAAAGTGGAATAGGTTTGTTTTCATTTCCAATCCATGAGAATCCAAATTTAAAATATTCTTTGTCGTACTTGCGAGTTTTCCTTGCTTTTTTCTTAACATGTTCTTTCAGAATTGATGTTGATTCGTCGTTAATTCCATTTTCTGTAAGTTGTGTGACGAATCTATACGCGACAACTAACTAATCTTCTTGGGGAATCTTTTTTTGGGGGCTAGCATTCGCGTTTAATTCACAGCTATCCCTCTCAAGAAGACACCTTGATATTCAGATTAGTTCGACTATATAAAGTCAGAGTTTTGTAATTATAATGGAAGGAGTTAAGAAGCTGTTACATTCGCTACGCAGGAGAGGTCAAATAAAGTTCTTTCGCTGATTAAGATTAAAAGTGGTGTTTCGCCACTGTGTTGAATTAGTGTGGATTTGAGGTTAGTAATCAACGATAGATTAGGTGGAGTTAAATTAGTTACTTGCGCATATTTGCTTAATATTCATTGCTTTCTCTGTACTACTCCTTTGGCATTCACTTAGAGATTAAATTGTTGTTGGTTAGTGTGTGTTTGAGTAAATAAACAATTGTTATTACGGAAGTTTCTGGTTCTGCTTTCATTCCTCCTACAGCCTTAAGTAGACAAGACGGTGAGGGAGCAACTTCAGGTGTAAGTCGCTCACAGTTGATTGTGTGTGTGTGTGCTACTACAATCATTACTTTCTTTCGGTATAGTAATTCCAGACCTCAACCAGCTATCCATAACCTATTTTAGGTATAAAAAATTATATTTTATAAAAATAATCAAAATAAGTGGGACTTACTAAAGCACATAACAAACATTTCCTAAAAAAAATTGCACAAAAGCTAAAAATACACAGGCGCCTGGAGAAGCCACTAACTATTAACGAAGTAAGTTTCTTTAACGAAGTGTGTTTTATTCCCGCCGTGTTACACCTGACCATTTCACGCCTTTCACACACACAAAACTGTCTCGACTTGACTCATGAGAACGAAGGCGCATGTAAGTACTGTGCACTGAATATCCACACCAAACTCTTCCCTTACCCCTAGAGGTATGCGTCTACATTTTGAGAAACACTGCTTTAAACAGTTACGACTAAATAGTTCTTTTATGGTTTATGTGCCGATTTAACTTGTTTCTTGAAATACATAATATAATAGATTTCTAATACTATTAATATTATTATTTATCACGAAATCAGAATTTGGTTCTAAAAGATTAAAAGTAAAGGCAATAATTTATATATATTAAAATTTATGTAGCTTTTTTAAACATTTGGAAACGAAATGTGAGTGGGTGAGTAATAACAGGGGCGTAGCTACCACCGTATCAATGATAAGGGCCCCACCAAGCTACAGGGGCGCAATTATTCTTAAGAATATAATAATAAGATGTCAAATGGCCCTAAATAGGAGCCCCCTAGGAATTAGGATACAGGGCCCACTCGGAACTAGCTACGAGAGTAAGTGAATATATACGTCACATTATTTAGCTACACGAGGGCTTTGGCGACGGACCGCGTAATTTTGAACCATGGTCAAGTGACGAGGACGACACTTGAATGGAGCCCTCTTCTCCTAACTTTCCCACCACACCAACGGGAGAACGTTTGAACCTTGACAGATATAACGTGCAACGCCCTCTCTACACGGCGGGTCTTCAGCGGCACCAGGCTCGAACTCATGACACGCCAGCCATATATATATATATATATATATATACTATACTATACTATACTATACTATACTATACTATACTGTTTGAATTAACTGGGACAAACGAGAAAAAACTGTTTTTTTCTAAAACCCTTGTATTTGATCATTACATATCTTAAGTAGACTGAAAAATCTCTGTATTAGTACGAAGTAGGACCTCTTTTAACAAAAATGACCTCTTGAACACGTTTTGGCATTAACTCTAGTGTGTATCCCACATGTTCTTAATTTTATCATCGAGGAATAACAGTTTATAATAATTTTTATCATCTGTTCTGTTGCCGTGCAGTTAAACTTAGCTAAACGAGTCTTGAGAATACTCCATAAGTTCTCAAAAGGATTTAGATCTCGTGAATAACCAGGTCAAACACAAGCATTTGTGTTTTATTTTCCCGTATAAAAGTTTGGACTGATATGAAATTGTGACAAAAGTCAGGTCCTGTTGAAACTTTCCCTCGAATGTTATCATGAATTGAACAACCCAACTACGTAATATTTCTATTTATTTGATAATATTCATCGCGTCTTCAGGGGAACTAAATTTCTAGTGCCATTTGTTGTGAAAAAATCCAAAAAACATCTCTTCATAATGTTGTTTTACAGTCTGTTGGATATGATCTGTTAACTGAGTTTCACTTTCACTTTGCCTTACTGCCCTTGATTTGTATCCCTGCACAAATAAATGTGTTTCATCGCTGAAAATTACCTTATTCTGGTCGTTAACAGTCCATGATCGGTATTTTTTGGCGGAAACAAAACGTTTTCCCATCATTTTCTGAGTTAGAAATTGTTTTATCCACGAGCTTGTTGTCTTACGAACAACTTCTAGAAGCCTTTGCGTACAATTGAGGCATTCACTTCAACACTATACTCAAATAAATCTTTTGGAAGGTCTGTGCTTGTGGTGTGTGTGTCTTCCTTGGATTTATATTGCGATTTCTTATTAGAAATTTATCAGTTCTTAGAGAAGTTTTCGGGTGGGGCCTATATTTTTCTTTTCTTTTTAGAGAGTATGTTCTGGAATCTTGAAATATTCTTAAAATTCTTGAAACACTTGATTTTCCCACACCAGCAGCCGTATCTATATCTCTCACAGTCATAGAAGTGTGTTTGTTAAAAGCGATTATTTTAGGACGCTTCCCTCGAATAATATCCACTTTTGAACAAGCAAAAGTAATACGTATTACGCGGAAAACAAAATTATAACTATTAGCTGCCACACTGAAAAGTTCACAACTGAACTACTGCTGCATTAAAACCAGTCAAATGAGTAAATTATAGTCAAAATCAATGTCACATTACCTCTAGGCAGATATAACAGATTTGTGGCTGTTCGGGACATCACTGGTAATCACATACCAACTCAGACAAGAAAAATATGTTTGTCCCGATTAATTCAAACTGTATCGTATATATCAATTTGTCTTGATAGTAAGTAAATACCTAGATTTTTATACGTATTGTACTATTCATATATGATATATATTTCAATCATTACTATAGTTATCTATTATTGTTTTAATACACATTTATTGACTGTTTGTAACAAAGTTACAATTATTTTTAAGGAAATATTGCACGGTATTTGAGAGGTTTTTTTTCTTCGGTACTCTGGTTGATTTTACGTAGACTATCAAAGAGGTTAAACCAACAACATATGTTGATTCTTTGAACTACATAGTAAATTTTTAGAATTGATTTAAAACAAAATATAAATTCTTCTTTACAAAATATACCAATGCTCTCAATTAATCGCACAACGATTACATCAGAGTGAGAAATTATCAATTTTTTAAAGGTATTTGTAATCTAATTTTCAAGATATTACCCCCGTTTACTACACCACTTTATTAGTTTTTCACCACAATTACAATTTTCCCAATTCCTTTTACCAATTCTATCATTGATACAAAAAGAAATCTCAAGAAAAGTTATTTATTGGAATGCAAATATTTTGAGGAAACATTTTTTTATTTAGTTCGTTGCGTTTACGTTCATAATATTAGTTTACTATTTGCGAAGATATGGATGATGAAACTCCGCACACATGGCCGCACTCTGGCTGGCCAATTCTTTCAGAGAATATCCTATTTTTCCAAAAATTCATCGGCCAAATGAGCCATGTGTCATCTTTAACTTTCTGAAAAGCACATTTTTATGATGATAAAATTTAAAGAAGCAATGCCTGAAATTCACTATTACGATCACAAGGTTTGATTGCATGCATTCAAAAAATTTAGGAGTTGCCTGTTGTTGCGAAAGTAGAGGGGAGGGAGGTTTCGTAACGCTGTTTTATCTCTGCGTGTCTTCCCTATACCGTACGTTACTACAAAGTACGGCTTCCTAATACCAAAACGAAACAATATCAATGGCGAATTTACAATGCTATGTAAATAAGGATCAATTAACATGCAGAATAAGTTTTATCTAGATGTATTAATTATTTCTCAGTAATTAATACAATTTTACAATATATCTTTGTATATATAATATGTTTGCAAAATTCTACAATGATACACAAAAAAAAATCATAACCTTTATTTTTTGCAGCAGTCTTACTATAAACACTACCGGCAAAAGGGCAATCTCGACATTCTTTCAATAATATGCTGCAAAACATAAAGAACGATATGATCTCATGGCAGAGAGCTGTGAAATAGTGGAAAAGAACCTGTTACACAATCAATAAAATATACAAATATCAGGAAAAAGATATCACAGGTGATTTGAGAACACGCAAAATACAATTCTATAAAATAAATGAAATATATGTAGGGGTGTATTTTATCTATACAAGTGGCTTTTCTTTTGTTCTCTAGGGGTAAGTCACTATGTACCGGATCTTGATATTCAAAGAAATAAGCAGATAAGTAAATTATGGTTTAATGAAACATTAGATTATTTCCAATTAAATAATGATTACAACTTTATGAGTTATTTCACGGAGCATACTCTCAATCGTCGCTAAGCCTCGCGACACCCACGCTGACCGAAAAACGTTACACCTCGTTCGTAAGACGGAGCCTGTCCCTCAGACGTCTCTGTCGTTTCCTGTCGCTTTTTCTTCTCCCGCAAAACTCACAATTCCGGGAGGGGGGAATGCGTATATTTGCTGGTAGCGCCATCTAATGGTGAAGTTGTAACCTCACTGATCGGAATATATTTATATTCCCTAATACTTTAAATCCTACATATATGTATATATATATATATATATATATATATATATATATATATATATATATATATATATATATATATATATATATATATATATATATATATATGTATGTATGAAAAGCATTATTGTAGATATTTGCTGCAAGTTTAAAAGGGTTCGGATAGGCGAAATGTTTAGAAGAAAGTACCTGGGTGACATTACAAGTGGTAGAATAATCGATAAGCTTGTGGAGGAGTACAGTGGAATGATTGTAGATCAAAAGTTAGGAGACAAAAGTATCGTTTCAGAAGCATGGGAAAACCTTCCAAATCATAAATACAGCTATACGAAATGCTAATAGTGGTCATCCAATAACAATAATACCAATCGATGATCATTATACCATACCGCTGGCAAAAAGTGATCGAGATTAGCCAACAATACTTAGTACTATGTAGACAACGGGACAAGAAAAATCAACACTGTTTTGATCAGTGTAAGAGATTCAAAGACTGGATATCTCATCGGTGGAGTAGTGTCCTCTTTTCAGAATATAACTGTTTCAGCATCAAAAGAGCGATTCTCAAAGCTAGTTGAAATGGAAAGAGATAGAAACTTGGTTTTGAAATTAATTTCAGCGAAAGATACCTTTATAGTGGTCTTGCAGGATTTGTCTGGGAATGTATTTTGATGAACGAGGGAAAGGGGAAGGTAATTAATTGACTTCCAAATTTTCGAGGGGGATACTGTTACCCGAGAAAGCTATCATTAATAAGTCATTATCTTCATGTGATTCTATTCAGATATGTCATTGGAGTAAACTTTGTACGAATGACTACGATACATCAGAATTTCGATGTTGAACTTTGCCTGATAGGAAAACAATTACCAGAATGAATTGGCTGTCGCACTCTCTTGATTAAAATACCGAAGAACATGTGTGGGCTGTCCATCCTATATAGTTGTTAATGACGCTGACTCCTGTGTTCCGGCTTGAATACCGGTGAAGGCATGAATGTGTGTTTTTGTGTAGTGCCTTTACGGCAAGGGGAAGGTCACTGACCCCTCCCCAGGGTGTTCTCTCTCAAAGTTCTACCTTTATGGTTCTCAAAACTACGACTAACAACAGGCGTACACCTAATCCCTTGCCACGATGAATTTCGTGGGTCTTGATCTAATGTTACTGTCGACCAAGTGGCATAAGTAACAACATACGTGTGGAATTCTTTGAGAAAGCCCAATTGTACCGATGGATACACCCAAAAACTGAAACACGTATCCTTCGAGGAATGGGTAGCGTACACAATCTTCTTCTCTTGGGGGAAGAAGAATATTATAAAAAACAAGTAGACGAAACGGTCGAAGCTTAACTTTTACGCTAAAAATTAAAAATCTATTAGTCTGTGAAAGAAGGGGTTTGTCCCCCAAATCCCACCCTTTTATGCACCACTGCACTCTCTTCTGAACTAGCGTTGAATAATCTGGAGTTCCAAATAACCATGGCAATTAAAAAAAATCATATGTCTCAAGGATCATCTATTTGCTATTTTTTCTTTAGGACAGAAAATCATTTGCACCACGTCTACTCGTTCAAAGAAACTTTTTTTAAATTCGATACCATACAAAATACTGTCTATATATTTTGAATTTCATGTCAGATTTTTTGCGTAGTTGAAATATTGTTTCTTGGAAAATCTGTCATTACTTTAGTTATACACAACAGTGTATATTTTGAATTTTCTCATTGAGAATATCTCGAACTATGTAAAAAGAGGTGTAAACGAGTACTTGATGATAATTTCACTCAGCAATGATGATAATTTCACTCATTTCGTATAGCAAATTGCACTGTTTGTTGACACGTGAGATTTAGTCATCTTGCTACATGAGTGTTTATTATCGTCACACTATAAAGCAACACGAAGGCTATTGGTGAGGAACTTCGCTACTCTGAGCTTTAGTGAACAGACTAAGACGACATCTGAGCTGACATCCCCTTTCCAAACTACTGCACCATGCCCCCCGCAGGATTTTTAGCCTCGACAGATTTGACGAGCAACAGTCCCTTTACATGGTGGGTCTTCTGTGGTATTAGAGCTAGAACTCATGACATGTTGGCCAAGAGTCCATTACCATACCGACTAGGCTATCGTGGCCCTTCCTAGCCACTTTTGATCGTGTTTACTCCAGCTAAAGATGTCGCGCATCTGTTGCAACAACATAACTTTAACAACCTAGATATTGTAGTTTGAATATTGTTATGTAGATTAAAAAGCTTTTAATTCGAGGAACTTTTGTTCTCAAATATTTATCTTACTTACATTATTTTTTAAAGTTAATTTTTATTTGTGCTAAAGTCCAGCCTTTCAATTCCTACGTCAGATTTATTATTATTGTTGCTTTTTTCAATGCATTCTTTCTTTAAAATCAAAATGGCAACGAGAACGTATTTCTCATAAACACTATATTCTGCGTTTGTATAATGTTAGATCGTCTGGCCTGTTAGTGACGCTTCTTAAAAATTTCGTGTGTCCCCCGACTGTATTTGTTGTTGTTTTTTTTTAAAAAAAACTTTCACGATTGTGCCGGGATTAGCACAAATGCGTTAGTCTAACACTTGTGAGTTTTCTTACCAAATGGATTTCATAAAACGTTAAAGATGTGATACTTGGAAAACTCACCCAACACAGGTAAGACTTTTAGTTTAGTTTTATATACGGTGTTAATTATTCCGTCGTACTAAAAATTCCATTCGAAGATAATGAAACTCTTTTAATTTAGCATTTTTGGATAAATTCTACTGCTTTATAATTTGAGCTTTTTTTCGTATATTAATATACAAAAATAATCACATTTTTCAAAAGTAAATCATGTTTTTCAAGTTTTAAATCGCTTTAAATATTTTATTCTATTATGAAGTAAGAAACGGTTTTCGTGTTTTTAACATTTTATTTTCCTTACGTATCATTTAAATTCTAAATTCTCTTGTACCATTTTGTTTTTAATTTTTTAATTAAATAAATTTTTGAAATTTATATTAAATAAGTAAAGATGTGCAAAATTAAAAATCTGAAATCGGAAATGTTTTAGTTGGAAAAAAATTAATTAAGCAAAGTTGAAATTTGTTATCTTAACTTCCCGCCTATTGTTGATCAGCTGTCACTAGTTGCGCCGGGTACTTAACGGTAAGGAAAGCATTCTGAGTGTTTGAAAAAAATTGTAATTTGAATCGGATGTATTTTTTTTTTTTTATTTACGCTTGTAAAATTTAATTTTAATATAATGATTCAATAAATTTTTAAATCGTAATTTAAATGAATATTCCCTTTATTTAAAAATTAGTTTAAACATTTAAAAATTAGAAAAACATTTAAAGATTAATTTTCCTTTTGTAGAAGGGAATATTATTACCTTTTTCATGAATTTTCACAAATTGATGCAATTTGTTTTCATGTTTTATTATAAGAAATGTTGTGTTGGCAGTGAAACAAGATTGTTTTAATGATTCCTAAGTGTGTTTTGTGCAGTTATAATTAGTTTTCAAATATTTTGATAAACTTTCATAATAAACTATGGTTAAGTAATAGAAAATTTTTAATTTTTGTTATATGTTTACTTTATGCATGTAGTTTTTGTTTCATCAAATTTATTTCCATTTTAAAAGTTTAAATGCAGCATATTTCATACTTTATTTTTTAGTTAGTAAAGTATATAGTTTATTTTTTGCATTTCATGTATCTACTGTTAATAGTAGGTAATTGCATAATAGAGTTAAAAGTTAACATTTGAATGCATTTGTCACAAGTTTTAGTTCTAAATGGGGACTATCTTCATGATAAATCTTGATAAAAATGTAAATATTTATGCTATTTGAAAATTACTTTGATTTATTATGATTTTTCTTTCTGAATATTAAAATGGTTGTAATTTTTTTTCTTTTTTTTTTGAAAAAAATTATATACTTCAGGAATTTTACTATGAAACAAAACCATATATGCTAATTAATAGTCTTATTTCATTTGAAAAGTTTTAAAAATTTATGTAACCTTTTTTTTTTAACATGTTTTATCACCTAAGTGAAGAAATCTTTGAGTCTGAAATAAAAAAGAAAGGAACATATTCACAAAATAACAATAATTCTTATATTATAAAGAGCAGAAAATTTATTAAATGCACATTGCTAGTCAGCAGCTTCTTCATTTTTGAAATAAATTTTTACGTTTCGTAGTCTGTGATACATCTGAAAGGAATATCAAAGTGAAGTAGGGTACTTATATATTAGCACCACCACAGTCAAAACTATGCCACAAGAATCGTTTTTCTTCAAATAAAATGCATAAAAATCTATGTTTTGATATTATGCTATGATTCGCGTGGTGCGAATTTTACTGCGGTGATGCTAATACGTGTACCTGAAGTAGATATAGATAAAGGATTTTGCTAATTATTAAAAAATAACATTGTTCATAGTTTAATTTGTCATAAATATTAAAGAAAGTGTTTAGATATTACAAAAGTCTTATAAGATCTGTCCTAATTTATGCATCAGAGACTTGGGCATTGACTTCCCGTGATGAGGGGGCTTTGGAAATTTTAGAGAAAAAGATTTTATGTTGGCATTCTTGATGAGGTTCAAGTGAGTGGATCATGGAGAAGATCTAATTGAGAACTCAATAAAATTTACAAACAACCTGATATCGTAAAATTCGTGAAATTGCAAAATCAAATGGGCTGGTCATCTGGTTAGAATGAATGAAGATTGTTGCTGCAAGAAAAGAAAGTCTTTCTTACACAGCCCATGATAAATGGAGCCCACCAGACCTCCGCTAAGATAGATTGATTGTATCAAAAAAATAATTTAAAGGGAAAAACTGCAAAACTGTTGCCAAAAGTAGAGATGCATGGAGAAAGGCAAGGCCCACCCAGGGCTGTTTAGCCATTGAAGAAATGTTAAGATATGAAAATAATTATTAAAATATAAATTCTGTAACTATTATTTCATAAATGTATAAAAGGGGAATTTGTTAGAATTAATTGTAATGCAGTGATTACTAAACTTTGCTATATTTTGCCTTCCCTTTTAAAACAATCTTGATTATGGCATCACTTGAGTGATATCATCCAATTTTTAAAAGAAGTTTTGAATTAGAAAGATAGTTTAAAATTGTGAAGTAAGTTGATTAAGATCTTTTATTATTGAAGTAAAAGATAAAACATTTGATGTAATTTTTTTTTCTTCTTTTTTTTGAATTAATGAAAAAAGCACATTCCTGATGAATTTTCCATACTTCCCTTTGTTCTAATCTGTGCCCTTCTTGGGGTGTTATATAGGATTTGTAATTTTTTCTAACCTTCGTATATATGGTATAAACATGGATCTTTTATATGCCAACTTTAAGTAGAGTTGAATAAAGTACTAAATAATAAAATATGTTGAATAAAGTAATAGATTGCTAATAAATTTTTAATAAGTATTTTTTACTAGTTAATATATTTTATTTGTATTTTTTTTTATTGAAAAGAAATTTTAACTAATCAAAATTGCAGGATGTATCTTAGTGTATGTTTATCAAGGGGTATTGATTTTTAATAAAAATTGATATATTTATTATTGTAATAAATAGTAAATGGAAAAAAGTGTTCTTAAGAGTGTGTGTGTGTGGGGGGGGGGGCTGTTTTGTTCAATCACATCAGTATATAATTTTTTAAATATGTAAAATCTATGATCAGCGCTACTAACATGCTATAAAATTATATGCATGATAAATTATAAAAAAGAATTTAGCTCTAAAATAGTTTATTTTTAAAATTTTATTTCTCTGTTAACAATTTACTTGTGGATGGGTATCTATTACAGTTCTTTAAACAAAGTAACAAGTCTTGAGAACAAGATATGTGTTAATTTTTATTCAAGAATCTTGCTCCTTTTATATTTGTAGGTTAGAAATTAGAGTTTTTTGCTCCCAAACTTTAAAAAAAAATTTAATGCAGGCTATATTATATCAATTATGTGCTTTATTCAAGCATCTTGTGATTAGTTTTGTTATTTGAAGAATCATCAGTATTTTAGTAAGCAGTGCCAGTTTATCCTTTGGGCGCTTAGGGTGGGTGCCCAGGGGCCCAGATAAGCTAGACTTAACCAGATTTTGTTTATAAATTTCAATCCACCAGTGTCAAGGAGGCATGTAGAGCTTCTGTGCCCAGGGCCTGAAATGAACTTAAATCGGTACTGTTAGTAGGAATATTGATTTAATAGTTTATTTTTTTGTTGATGAATACTCTTTTATTGTTACATTGATTTTATATTACTCTAGATGTTTATGCTGGAAAAATTTAAATAGTTACTATTTTTAAAGTGTAATGGTTCAGATTATATATATATATATAATCACATACCACTGGCAATCTCTGGCAAGTTTTAATGTTTGTCTTAAAAATGTCAAGCAGTTTTTATTAGAATGGTATCAAATATATCTTAGTCATTTGCAGCCTGTCTTTTCCTGTAGATAAATAGGTTGCTGTAAGTTGTAAAATCTTTGATGATTAATTGAAGGTGTGCAATTAATATGAGAATAACTATTGTTCGGTCTGCAATGAATAAATTCAGTTTTGCATATTGTTTCGAACCTTGTATTGATTATGTATGAATCTTTTATATAGTGTATTTCATGCATTACAGATTTATGGAATTATTACTTTTCTAATGTAATATTATGAAAAGTTATGAGAATAAGTTATTTGACTAATCATTTTTCACATTTATCATCTTGTAATTAGAAGAGATTTTCATTTTATATAAATCTGATTATTCACTGTTTTTCTCAGTTTGTTTTATTTTTTTTAAATCAACTATGTACTGGTTTGATTCTAAGGTACGTTTTGCATGATTACATTGTTATACATACATTTTATATAAATGAATATGTGTGTGTTAACATAATATTAGCAAATTTGTCTGTTATAAAGCAAGTGAAATGGTACATTATGTCTAAAAATATATTAAGTCATAAAGAAAATTCAAAGGTAATTAAGGTAAGCTAAAAATGCAGTTTATTTGGACCTTTTTGTAAATGAAGCCAAAACAAGATACTACTTAGTTTTGTTTTTCAATCATTAGGCATTATTTTAATTTGTCTTTCATATATGCATTATGAAAACACAGTAGAGCACACAGAAATTTTTCAAGGGGGGGTCCGGGGTCGAAAGTTCACCATTCTTGTATCATGCTCCTTTGGATTTTGTCGATTTTCGGGAACAAAACACGGTAAAAAACTAATTATTGAATAAATAATTAGCATTAATTAATAAAATAATAATAAATACCTAATTAAATTTTACGAACTATGTACTTAGAATTATAATCAATTGGAAAAAAATCAAAAGCTTTGGGGGGGGCAGACCCCCAGGACCCCCCCTTGTGTGCGCCACTGTGAAAACAGTATTAGTATTTGACAAAGTTTGGGGGCAGTTCAGCCCTTCTTATATCCAATACCTGATATACCTTTCTTGTTTATCCATACATGAGCCATTTATTACAAAATTAAATATTTTTTCAACAAAAAATATTTATTTCATTAATAAAAATTTCTAAATCTGTAAAGTTTTTCCCTCGCTAAGTTTTATTTTTTCTTTTAGTTTCTTTAACAAAATTATACTTTATGAGATATGTTTTTTTTTAACTTCTGCATCTTATTTTTTTCAAAATCTGAATAATAAATTCTTACCTTAATAAATTATGACTGACAGAAAGTACTAATGTGTAAATATGTACAAGTTTTGTAACTATGCAAATGAATTATCTCAGATGTTTTTTATATAAATAATCTCTGGTAAATGAATAATTTTGAATTGTCTTATTAACTGAATTATTACAGTACATCTAAAAATAAATTGTAGCTATTTGAAATATATTCATTCTAGGTAAACTATACTTACCCTTTGATTTAAAAGTAGCTCTCTAGGATTATTTGTATTTATCGGTGCATCACCATTTACAATGCATTTTTTTAAACATGTTTATTCTACCAACAACTTCTCCATACACCTTTTTCTCGTCATTCTATGTGGAAAATCATTTTTATGAAGTCTCCATCTTTTCTTTCATTTTTTTTGCATCTTCTCCTCTTTCTTATTTAGCACAGACTTGGATATAATAATGGAATTGACTGAATACTTTTAGTATGGATTATCTTCTTTTATCACTAGTTTTATTTAATATTGATGTACCTTAAAATGTCCATTGCTGTATCACATATTGAACGCAGATGCCTTGAAAATATTTTTATCCACCATCTTTTAAAAATTTTCGTATTTTCTATTTCATTCTCTTAAAGTATTAAATATTTAGCTATAATGTTCAAAGTTGTCTATACATACACACACATGACATACTTTAAGAGATTGTACAACTCACAAAAACAAGCTTTTTTTTTTGTCAAAAAAAGTTACCTTACAACATTGTTGCAAAACACCATTTTAGAGCAAAATTTTTAATAAATACAAACAATTTGACCACTAGCAAGAGAATACAAGCTTGGCAACGTCTCTGCTGGGATTGACAAATAGTTTTAAAATGCCGGGTTATTTACTTTTTCGCCAGCATGAAATCATAATATATAGTCAAGCCCTTTATAGAATCCAAGTTCCTTATAAGAATCATCAGAAATCGTATAAATTAGGGCTTTCAGATACCCATATAAAAATTTTTTAAAAGAGGATAAACCTGGCGACCAAAATATAATGATTCAGATTATTACACCAGGCGAAATTTATCGTAACCCCGAAGTGCACATCCATACTAAAATGGACTGAAATAAGATAAGTGTTCGAACGGCAATCTTAAAATCTTGCTGCAATTACTGTAAAATCTCTTCTAGAAAAAAATACAATTGCATCGGCTATCGAATCTTCTTGGTAGAAGTACGGGCCTATGAGAAAATTGTTCACCAGGTACATTTTAAGACTTCTTGAGGCCTGGGCCTTTTAAGCAAAAGTAGATTCGGGCCTCTACATAAATGTAGGCCCCACTTATGACCTACAAAAGTAGAAAGTGTATAGCATACGTTGTCAAATACTCGTACAAAACCGAAACAAATAAATGTGTATGACTTACAATCCAACAAATCAGCTCGACCGACTGCCGCCTTTTGACTGAATGAGTAATGATGGTGTATGGTGCTAGGCTTAGGCCTATATAGGGACGACAATCATCACATGTAGCCAGTTGACATATCGTTCGAAATTCCTAGTTTTTCGGAGAATACATCCGGAAATAACATTTGACCGTTGAAATTATTCGTTTCATGATCTTATTAAGGCTGAATAGTAAACGAAACGATTTCCATTATGGCTGAGGTCCGGGCCCAGCTGGCCCATGCCTTAAGACGCCCCTGATCCAAACATTTACGTAAAAGCGTTGTTGGAAATGCACATGGACGTAAAAATGACTGAATTTTGAAAGTTATTTGTATAGCAATGGGCATATTCATGTGGCGTCATAGTCGTATGATAAATACAATCACGTGTTTCCAACCAATCAATACTTGCACTCCGCTGTTGCCGAATTTACTTTTTGGAGAAACTTTCTTTTAAAAAGTACATATACGCACTAGTAAACAAAAATGTACTTGATTTCAAAGTACAGGTATAAGATTTTATTTATTTATTTTTTTAATTTTGAAAAACTTTTGAGAAGCTTTGAAGAACTTTTGAGAACATTTGTGTGAACATATTTACCCAGTTATTAAATTTGAAATTCTATCAAAATATTATTGCTAATAGAACAACAAGTACAAGTCTAATGCCAGTTCTGAATTTAGTGGAGAACTCGTGACTGCATTTTATCATGTTAAAATAGTATAAAAAAGCGCATTGGGTTATTTGTTGTTAAAACTCCAAATATTTATATATCCATTTCTTCGCAATATTTTCACTCCAGATTTTTTGTTGTTGTTTTGTTGAGAAAATCTAGTTTGCGTATGCTGAATTCGTGGTATTGTAATAGTTATTTTACCGCAAATTCTACTATCGTATTTGATATTTTATTAGTAATATTTGAACATATAACCTTGCGTATTTGAATGTCTTAGGAACAGTGGCGCACACAAGGGAAGGGTCCTTGGG